>VSMD01023237.1:0-52274 GCA_008750895.1 Mirza zaza | reverse complement strand
TTTGGCATGAGATCAAGAAGTCTCAGGCCGGGCGAGGTGGCTCAAGCCTGTAATCCTAGCTCTTTGGGAGGCCGAGGTGGGCGGATCGTTTGAGCTCAGGAGTTCGAGACCAGCCTGAGCAAGAGCGAGACCCCATCTCTACTATAAACAGAAAGAAATTAATTGGCCAACTAAAATATATATAGAAAAAATTAGCCGGGCATGGTGGCACATGCCTGTAGTCCCAGCTACTTGGGAGGCTGAGGCACCAGGATTGCTTGAGCCCAGGAGTTTGAGGTTGCTGTGAGCTAGGCTGACGCCACAGCACTCACTCTAGCCTGGGCAATAAAGTGACACTCTGTCTCAAAAAAAAAAAAAAAAAGAAGTCTCATGGACCACTCTGTGTAAAGAGTGAGCCCTGTCTCCCCCTCCTGACTTCTCTGTCTCCCTCTCCCTCTGGCCTGCAGAGCTCCTTCCTTCATCTTGCCCACTCTGTCATATGCTCGTGCCCTTGTGCACCCAGGTAAACTACCCAGGTCCCTCTGAGCAGCCCTAGTGACAAGGGTGGGAAGAAGGGACAGTTATTCTCCAGCCTCTCTCCCCAGTCCCACCTGTTCTCATTGCCCAGCTTCGGCTTGCCTTCGTGGGTGTCCTGTGTGAGGGTGGAAAGGGTCTCAGGATGCGCCTGTGCCCTGTGTCCTCCAGAACTCTCTTCTCATCTCTCTTGCCCTGTCTTTCAACAACAGAACCAACCACACCTCTGAAGGCCAAAGAAGCCACAAAGAAGAAAAAGAAACAGTTTGGGAAGAAAAGTAAGTGATGCTCCAAATTGGCCAGGCTGATGTGGGACCCAGAGCAGAGGTGGGGTCAGCCCTACGGCACTGGTTCCGAGACGCTGTCCTGCCAACATGGCTCTCTTCACAGTCCTGTCCTGTCTCCTCTCCCTTTGGCCCTTGTAGGCCTTTCACCCTGTGTCTTTGCGGATCCAGAGTATAAACAGGGGAGTTTGGTCTGTGGCAGGGTCAGGATGCCGAGGAAGAGAGATGAGATCGTATCTGAGAGTGAGGTTGCAGGGATCCCCATCCCTGCTGCCCCGGGGTCAGAAAATGGCCTGGCCTCTTGGGCAGTCACAGCTGCTAGTTTCTAAAGGAAAAGGCACAGGAAGAAACAGAAGCTTTCTTTACAAGGCTATCATTCTTCCCTTGCAACCCCCTTGAGGGTGGAAGCCAAGGCAGGCTACCGAGTGGCTTGACTCCACCTGGCACTGAGGGGCTCACTCTCAACCAATCCTGAGCCCAGTGTAGGCTCAGCTTGAGGGGCAGCAGAAGGGGAGGGGCAAAGCTGTGCTCCAGAGCCCAGGCCAGTAATGGCAAGGTGGTCTCTACCACATGGCACCATGCAAGGAAGAGGATGTCCTGAAACATGACAAAGCAGAAACAGGAACGAGGTCCCCGGACAGGATTAAGATTGAGTGACCAGTGGCCAGACTCAATGGCTCACACCTGTAATCCTAGCACTCTGGGAGGCCGAGGTGGGAGGATCGCTCAAGGTCAGGAGTTTGAAACCAGCCTGAGCTAGAGTGAGACCCTGTCTCTACTAAAAATAGAAAGAAATTAATTGGCCAACTAAAAATATGTAGAAAAAATTAGCCAGGCATGGTGGCGCATGCCTGTAGTCCCAGCTACTTGGGAGGCTGAGGCAGGAGGATCGCTTGAGTCCAAGAGTTTGAGGTTGCTGTGAGCTAGGCTGATGTCACAGCACTCTAGCCCAGACAACAGAGTAAGACTCTGTCTCAAAAAGAAAAAGATTGGGTGACCGTATAGTGTATGTCACGCAGGAAGAGGCCCTGTGCCATTGAAAATAGCAGGGCCAGGAATGTTGCATGTTACAGGCAGAAATCAAAGACTGAAAAAGGAAACTAACCACAATGGCTCTGAGCCTTGGCTCTCAAGGCGGAGGTGTTGTCATTAATGCCCCACTGGAGAAGGCCACTCTGACCTCAGGGCACACAGCCAGTCAGGGGTGTTGTCAGAGCTGGAGTCTAGGCCTTCTGTCCCCAGACCGGCACTTTCCCTTCTGCCACACCACCTGACCACTGGACGAGACCCAGCCCTTCAGGCCTCACGTAGGTACAACCTTAATGCTCGGTTTGAATCCATTTTTATTCAAAGGGAAAAGAATCCCTCCGACCAAGACGCGGCCCCTCAGACAGGGGTCCAAGAAGCCCCTGCTGGAGGACGACCTGCAGGCTGCAGGGAAGATCTCATCAGAGCCCATTTCAGACGAGAGTAAGAGCCACTAGGCTGGGTCGAGGCAGGACCAGCCTGCTCTGTGCTCAGAGGCGGCCCCTCTTCTTCCCAACCTGGGCACAAAAGAGTAGAGTCAAGTTTGGTGGGAATTTTCTGGGCACCAAGCAGCCCTGAACCACTGGGCCTGGAGAGCTTCCCACCAACCCCCACCAACTCTGCACAGAGCAGTCTCCATCCAGCCAGGCTCCCTGGCCATTTCTCCTCCATCTCTGCCCCCACCCAGTGTGCTGGGCAGGGGTGGCATATTGGTCAATGTCAGTGTCTCTGGCACAGCCTGCCTGGCTTGAGGTGTCCTGGGGCCCTGGGCCTTTGCTGCTGCTGCCCTCCCAGAGGTCAAGCAGGAGGGTGAATGTGTGTCCTGAGGGCCCCCATCTGTAGGGACCAGATCCCTCTCCCAGGTCCTGCTCCCCGCCCTTCCCTGAGTTACAGGCTTGCTCTCCATGCCACCCTCCCAACTCCCCTCCCTCTCCAGTCATTGCTGTGCAAGTGAAGGAAGAGCATCTAGACGTGGTCTCGCCTGACAAGACTCCAAGTTCAGAGATGCCTGTCTCCACTGAGAACATCAAGCAGGAGACAGAAGACTGAGCCTTCTGCTGCCAGCCAGGCCCCTAGCCGGAAGCCAGCCCAGGGCTATGGAGCAGAGGGAAGGCCCAGGGCTTCTCTGTGGCCACCACCCCTCTACCCACTTTAGTTTGGAGACTGAACCTTTGTGCATAACTTCTGCCTCATGCGTGAAGGCTGGGCACGGAAGGACCCAGTGGTTCAGCCCCAGCCTGGGGCACCTTTGACCCGCCTTCTGCCTCTGGCCTCCTCATGGCAAGGCCCCATACTCATCTGTGAACGCCTCCCTCTCCAGCCTGGCTCCTGAAGCTGGAATGCCCTGTGCCCGGGCTCTCTACTCCTCACAGGAGCACCCTCCACCCCCACCACGCCCCTCAACTGCCAGGGGTGGGGCTGCCCCAATCACACTGGAAGATGAGACAGTGAACAGTGTGTTTGCCCAAGCAAGTTCATGTAAATAAAGTTCTAGAGCAGCTCTCTGAGTGGGATAAGGTCCCCTGATTGATAGCAAGTAGTATGACAGGAGCAGCCTGTGCCTAAAAAACTCACCAGGCTGAATTCGTCTCTGCCTCCTGGTGCTCTGCTCCTCCTAGCGCCCTAGGGGTGTAGGGATGGTGTGGACCCATGCAGGAACCCAGCTGAAACAGGCAGCTGAGAAACTGACCAGGATGTGGGTTTGGGTGACTTGTGAGGTGGCCTTGACTTATTTTCTCTGCTGGCCTGAGCACTGACTCCCATTTCCTAAAAGGAACAATGGCAGGAGGCCTGCAGGGGCCTGGTGCCACTTGGGGCTGACTCAGTGTCGAAGGTGGTGGTTGGGACAGGCTATTCACTGCCAGCGTAGCAGGATGGGAAGGTAAGCTCGGTCCTCGTAGCTTGATTAGTCCTGTCATTGTCATTCCACTTCTCTCTAATAACCAGGGTCAAGTATGGCCCCATCAGAGAGTCATGGGGCCTCGAGATAGGATGTAGTCAGCCATGCTGGCTGAGGTGGCCCTGAAGGAGACACCCCCTTTTGCCAGCACCTCTGGGAGGGAGGGAAAGAAGGAAGGAGGGGCCACCATACACTTTCTGGCTTACTTCTCCTTTCTGCCCAAGTCCTCCTCCACTTCTTAACGTATTTCATTTCTCCCTACTCCTTTCTGAAATTACATTCTAGAGTTCATGTAGTATGTGCCCAAATTTTGTCTGCTTTATTTTTCCCAGTCTCCCTTGACGCTCTCATGTCTGTGATCTACCCCATTTCTTCACTAACACATCTTCCTGGAGCCTAAGGTGGAGGCAGGCTGCATTCCTCAGGTTTGCAGACAGAGGTGGTTCTGGGTGGGTCCCTACGTCATCCTGCAAGGACTGCAGCAGTGTTGCCATGCGCAGCTGCCTTCGAGGCCTGCTGTTGCTGAGCCCGTGTGTGCAGCTGGCCTGTGCTCTGGTCTGTTGGGCTGCCCACGTCTGCTGCTGAGACGTGCTAAGTTTGCTCAGGACCCAGGCTGCTTGGGTTCACCCCTAAGGCGAGGATGCAGGTTTCGAATCATCACAGCCCTGGGTGTTTCTGGGCAGGTTCAGAGAACTTGATTCTATATCTTTAGCAAAGGCAGTGGGTGCCCCCACCATGCAGAAACCAGGCCTAGAGAGTTTGGCCAGATGTGGTGGCTCACGCCTGTAATCCTAGCACTCTGGGAGGCCAAGATGGGAGGATCACTTGAGGTCAGGAGATCAAGACCAGCCTCAGCAAGAGCGAGACCCCATCTCTACAAAAAATAGAAAAATTAGCTGGACGTGGTGGCATACACCTGTAATCCCAGCTACTCAGGAGGCTGAGGCAGGAGGATCACTTGAGCCCAGGAGTTTGAGGTTGCTGTGAGCTAAGCTGACACCATAGCACTCTAGCCCAGGTAACAGAGCAAGACTGCAGCTCAAAAAAAAAAAAGTAGCCTGTTGGTCCTGATTTCCTCAAAAGGTAAATAGGTTTGAAACTAAAGACCACAGGAGTGAGGCAGGTTTCAGTTCAGAAGGGCCACTCATGCCCTGCCATCACATACATACGCTTGGCTCCGAGACTCAGGTGGTGACCAGTCAGTTGCATCAGTCCCCAGGGGAGGCCACTGGGAGGAAGATGGCCAAGGTGTGCACTTTGGCTCTGCTTTCTGCTCATGGAGCCCAGCTAAAGACAATTCATCGTCTCAGATTCCCTGGCGGTTAAGGGATCCAGTTCTGACTGAAGGGCTGCTGGGAGAACTGGGTTTGTATGCCATTTTGGCCTTTCATGGCCTGAATGAAGCAGCCATCCCCAGAGGTACTATGAGCACAAAAGCCCCAGGAGGAGGATGGCAGAGCGGGAGGACATGTTTGGCTGCTATTCCGGCCCTGGGCGGGCCTCCCAGGCTACATATGAGAAATTAAACCCCGTACTTGCTAAAGTCCAACTTGTCAGATTTCTGTTCCTTGCAGAGTGTATTCTGACATACCCCAGTATCAGTTATGAAGACTAAATGAGTCAATACATGAAGAGGGTACAAACCAATAAAGAATAGGCCGGGCGCGGTGGCTCACACGTATCATCCTAGCATTCTGGGAGGCTGAGGCAGGAGGGTTACTTGAGCTCAGGAGTTTGAGACCAGCCTGAGCAAGAGTGAGACCCTGTCTCTACTAAATACAGAAAATAAGCCAGGCGTAGTGGTACAGCCTGTAGTCCCAGCCACTCGGGTGGCTGAGGCAGGAGGATCACTTGAGCCCAGGATTTGGAGGTTGCAGCGAGCAATCATGATGCCACTGTACTCTAGTCTGGGTGACAGAGTAAGACTCTATTTAAAAAAAAAATTAATAAATTTCTTTGGTCATGAGTTCTTGAGCATCCCATCTTCTTAACCGCATTGTGCCGTCCTTATTTACATTCTGCCATTCTCCTTCCCAAGACCGTGAGTTCCTCAGAGGCGGAGCCTGTGTCTTGCCTGTCCCCAATGCCCAGCACAGGCCTGGTAGAGAGTTGGCTTTGATGAGTGTTTGTAAAATGGAAGCACATACATGACTGTTGTGTTGTTGGTGCCTAGAGGTCACTTTGATTTGTCACAGATGGAAATATTAACTTGCAAATTTCTACTCAAGGCAAAGAATGAACCTTGTGCCTCAATTTGCCCTCAGCTGGAACTCAAGGTCTTCTTGAGTCTCCCAGCAGTGGGGCCACTGGCTGCGAGACACTATCCTACAAAATCCTCCTACTCCCTGCTTGCCCTGCGTGGGGACCCACAGGGACTCCTGATGCCTATTAGAGCAAATCCAAGTGTTCCAGCAAGCCACCCTGCAGCCCTCATCCTGTGCAGTCATGGGCCAGGGGACAGGGAAGCAAGGGACCCTCAGAAGCCAGGCACCAGATTAAATACGCATGTACATTGCTCAGCTCACCTTCACAGTTAGCCTGTGAGGCAGAAGAGAGAAAGGCAGGCTCAGTGGGGTGTAGTGGCTTGGCTGCTTCAGTTCACAGCAGCTGAAGGACAGCAGCGGCTTAAGCCTAGGCTGGCTCGCTGATTACCGCCCGCGCTCAGTCAGCCAACATCACTGGGCACCTTCCACAGGCTAGAGGTGGGAGAGTGAGACATGTGGCCCAGCCTCGTGCCTTCAGCAGGGTGAGCACCACCGCCCAGAATGCTCTGACAGTGTGAGGCCCTCGAGATGTGGGCCCTTAGCCTTCAATTCCCTTGTATTCCTGGGAGGAAACTGCCACCTTCACCCAATAACCCAGAGCCCCAGGGCTGGCACTGAGGGGATATCGCCATGTCAGAAAGGGTGACTGGATCAAATGGTCTCAGAGGTCTTGATTCCTGCTGAAGCCACCGTACTGTGGGCGGAGGCTGGGGGTGTCTTCCCCTTATAACTACAGCCCCCCCCCGCAAGGGGACTCACTGGAGCTGCTACTCCTGAGCCCGGCTCAGCACCTACGCGAGCTTCCCCCGGGCTGATGCAGGGAGGAAGCACTAATGAGGGCTGAATCGTGTCTCTCCTGAAAACAGATGTGGAGCCTCAACTCCCAGAACATCAGGTATGATCTTATTTGGAAATAGGGTCTTTACCGAGGTAACAAAGCTAAAAGGAGCTCATTAGGTTGGGCCCTAATCCAATATGACTGGTATCCATATATATATATGCATATATATGCATATATATATATATTTTTTTTTTTTTTTTTTTTTGAGACAGAGTCTCGCTTTGTTGCCCAGGCTAGAGTGAATGTCGTGGCGTCAGCCTAGCTCACATCAACCTCAATCTCCTGGGCTCAAGCAATCCTCCTGCCTCAGCCTCTCGAGTGGCTGGGACTACAGGCATGTGCCACCATGCCCGGCTAAGTTTTTCTATATATATTTTTAGTTGGTCAATTAATTTCTTTCTATTTTTAGTAGAGACGGGGTCTTGCTCTTGCTCAGGCTGGTTTCGAACTCCTGACCTTGAGCAATCCGCCCGCCTCAGCCTCCCAGAGTGCTAGGATTACAGATGTGAACCACGGTGCCTGGCCCGGTATCCTTATAAAAAAAAGGGAAATTTGGGCAGCGATAGATGACAGAGGGAAGATGACATGAGTGACACAGGACACCATGCAAAGATGGAGGCAGAGCTTGGGATTATGCTGCCACAAATCAAGGGATGTCTGGGGCCCCCAGGAGCTGGAAGAGGCAAGGGAGGATCCTTCCCCTGCAGGTTTCAGAGGGCACAGCCCTGCTGCCACCGTACCTAGCCTTCCAACTTCTAGCCCACAGAACTGCGAGACAATAGGGTTTGTTCTAAGCCACCCAGTTCCTGGCACTTTATCATGGCAGCCCTAGGGAACTAACACAAACACTATCAAATGGACCCCGGCACCCTAAATCTTCAAAATGCAGGTCCAGGATGAGGCAGAGCCCTCTCCCCAGCGTCCTACTCCCCGCTTTCTCCATTCTCATTTCCCTCTAAGGACCACCTCTCCTCCTCAGACTCCGCCCGTGGCCTTAGCAGCAGCCGTTCCCACATGCAGGGGCGTCCCCGTCCTGCTCACGCTTCTCGGATGTGCTATGAGGGTCTGCTACAACTGAGGGTTCAAGCTGAGGCTGAATATGTCAGGATGGTGAGCACGTCAGGTGCTGCCCTGTGGCTGACGGGGTGGCACGGGAGGCAGAGCCACAACACACCTGCGTTCACTCTCCCCATCGCTGGACCAGGGCCCTTGAGGTCAGGGTTGAGTCAACAGTGATCTAGCCAATATGATAACAGCAGGATTGGCTTTAGGGACACACTGGGACCAGTATGCTGTGGCTTATAAGAAAGGCCATTGTCACCTAAAATAGCACATAGTTGGCCAGGCACAGTGGCTCATACCTGTAATCCTAGCACTTTGGGAGACTAAGATGGGAGGATCACCTGAGCCCAGGAGTTCAAGGTTGCAGTGAGCTATGAGGATGTCACTGCACTCCAGCCTGGGTGACAGAGTGAGACTCTTTCCCCCACCAAAAAAAAAATAGCACATAGTCATTTCCTTAACAAACTCACCCTGGGTCCAGTCCAGAGGTGAGGAGAGGAGGTCGGATACGATTGAACACACACAACCAGGCTGATGGCCAGCTATGGAGCCACGTGCATCAGGACCCCTGCTACCCAGGGGCCTGGAGATCTGGCCCTCCCACAGAGGTCTCGCCCCATGGCCCACCTTTTCTGACCCCGGCTGTCTTCCCTTGATGGGGGCTCTCCGGGGGCCGGACCTGGAGGCTGGTGTCCGCTTGGCCTTCCCGGCAGCCCAGCCTGGGCAGGCTTGAAACACGGCCGCTGCAGCCTTCACCCTCTGGCCCCGGGCAGTGGGAGGGGTGGCACAGGTGGCCCCCACCTGCAGGTTCAACCCAGCAAGCCACCTGAAGAGAAAAGAGAGCTTGGGGACCCTGTGCTGACTCCCGGCTGAGAGCTTTCCTGAGGAGATGGGGGGGGTCATCGGGAATTTGGGGGCAGTAGGGCCCAGTGGGTGAGAGCAGGCTCTGCAGACAATCCTGGCTTGGCAGCTCACCGATTACATGACCTACAAGCCACTTCAAGCCTCAGGTCCCTTCTCTGTAAAACGGGGATAACAGTAACCAGTAACAAACAGGTTCGGAAGGTTTAAGGTATACCTGACACTGTTAAAAGCAATTCATATATGCTAATTCTTATCACAACCATCATGAGATAGACACTATCATCCCCTTTTAACAGATGGACACAGACAGGTTGCGTGGTTTGCCCAAAGTTGGTAAAAGCACAGAGCCAGGATGGGAGCCCAGGTCTGCGAACTCCAGGCTTCTTGTTGCTTTCTTATGTGATTATATAAAGTGACCATGCCTATTTATTAGGTTCCAGCCCACTAGGCAGGGCACATATCATTCCTACTGTATGGATGATGAAATCCAGGCTCAGAGAAGTCCACTCCAACCCCTCCACGGAGGGTAACTGACCCTGGAAAGGGCTCATTCGTGCCTGGCTCCAGCAGGACCCGCCCCTGCCCTGCTAAGATAGATGCTCGGCTGGCATGGATGCCCCCAGGGAGACGGCAGGGGGTTGGTTGAGAGCAGCTGGTGGGGCTCTGGGAGTCCGGGAGCGGGCGCACACCTGTGCAGCGGGAGCAGCTGGCAGTCACAGTGGAAGGGATTGCCACTGAGGTCGATGAGCTCAAGCCGGCTGAGACCAGGCAGGGCAGGCAGGGCCCGAAGCTGGTTCTTCTGCAGGTGCAGGCTCTGGAGCCGTGGCCCCAGGCCCGAGAAGGCCCCGGGAGAAATCTGCAAGGAGGTGCCAGGCCCTGATGTGAGCTCCTGGCAGGCCCTTCCCACCCCAGGTCTAGTGGGGAGCCCCATCCTCCCCCAGCAAGGGGGCAGTTGGGGAGCTCAACGTGGCCCAGGTAGAAAGTGCAGTGCTGGGTGGAAACCCAGGTTGGTCTAATGTCAAAGCACTTGTTCTGTCCAAGTCACCTGGATGCCCAGTTCATTGTTCAAGTCCCCCCTACCCCCAACCCCTGTGTAATGGTAAAACCTCTTGAGGACTCTCAGTGTGTACAAACAGTAGGTGACCCTATGGCCCCAAATTCCTCTCTCCTCCCTCCTCCAGCAGTGCCCTCCCAGGGCTGCCCTCTAGTTGTGTAGCACTGGATTCTGCCTGGCCTTTCACCCACGCCTGAGCTCCCTAAGGGCAAGGGCAGTGCCCAGCCTAGGACCTGGCACCAAGGGGGTGGCAAATACTTGCTGAGTGAATCTTGATGCATGTGGCATGGTGCTATCTCCCCCACCCCAACACACACCCCGTGCCTACCTGCTCCAGGCCACTGCTGTTCAGGAAGAGGTGCTGCAGCAATCTGCCCACGTGCCGGAAGGCCCCATCTCGCAGGGCTCTGAGTGGGTTCCCGGAGAGCTGCAGCTCCAGGAGGACGGGCAGCCCCTCCAAGGCCCCAGTGGGCACCTCTCGCAGCTGGTTCCTGTCAAGGTGCAGCTTCTCCAGCTCCAGAGCTGGGCCCAGCGCTCCCGGGGACACTTGAGTGATACGGTTTCCACTCAGGTAGAGCCAGCGTAAGGCCTGTGTCCCCGCCAGGTCTCCAGGTGTTAGGCGATCCACAATGTTGTCCTGCAGATGCAGGGAGAAGAGTCTGGGCAGGGCGCGCAGTGCGGCCCCTGGCACCTGCAGGAAGCGGTTGCGCTCGAGGTACAGGTAGCCAAGGTGTGGGGCCCCTTCGAGGGCAGCAGCGCTGAGGCCCGACAGCTGGTTGTCCGAGAGGTAGAGGTAGACCAGGCGGCCCAGCCCGGCTAGGGCGCCAGCCTCCAGACCTGCGATGCCGCAGTGTTGCAGGTGCAGAGACACCAGGTGGCCCAAGCCCGGGAAGGCAGCTCGGGGCACCGAGGGGAAGTGGTTCCGCCTCAGGTCCAGGAGCTGAGTGTCGTTGGGGAAGCCGCGGGGCAGCGCCTGCAGGCCGCGGCCCTCGCAGCTGCTGTGCCGGGACTCGGGGACGCAGACGCAGGCGCGAGGGCAGGGCGCAACCGCCCCGTCCTCCCCTTCGGGGGTGCGCGGAGGGGCGCGGGGCCCAGCGGCTGCCAGCTCCTCCTTCTCCTCCTCCTCCTCCGGGTCCCCGGGGCAGCGCAGGTCTGACGGCCGCAGCACGTCCAGGGCCTCGCCTCGCAGGCGCCGCGGGCCTCTGCACGCGCCGTCCGAGCGCACGCGCGCCCGCGCCAGCCACTGCAGCAGCGGCCGCGCCTGGCAGCCGCACCACAGCGGGTTCCCCTGCAGCCGCAGCCGGCGCAGCTGGCCCGGGCCCTGCAGCGGGGGCAGCGTGTCCAGCTGGTTCCCTCGGAGGTCGAGGCTGTGCAGGCGCGGGCAGCGGGCGAAGGCCCTGGGACCCAGCGCCTGCAGGGCCCCGTGGTCCAGCAGCAGCTCCCGCAGGCCGGGCAGGGCCAGCGCGTCCTCCTCGCCCGCGTAGGTGAGTGGGTTGTGGCCCAGCTCCAGACGGGCCAGGCTGCTGGCCTGGGACAGGGCCGGCCCGGGCAGGGCCTGGAGCTCATTGTGGTGCAGGCTGAGCCGGCGCAGGGCGGGCAGGCCGGCCAGGGCCTCGGGGGCCAGCACGCTGAGCGCGTTGTGGGACAGCCGCAGCCAGCGGGTGCGCAGCAGCCCCTGGAAGGCCATGGCGGGCAGGTAGACCAGGGCGTTGTGGGCCAGGTTCAGCGTGGCCAGAGCGCCCAGCGCCCAGAACGCCCCGGGCCGCAGCTCCTCCAGCATGTTCCGCTCCAGCTCCAGCCGCCGCAGGGAGCCCAGCCCGTCCAGCGCCTCCTGGGGCAGCGCGCGCAGGCGGTTGGAGGCCAGGTTGAGGAGGAGCAGGCGGCCCAGGCCACGGAAGGCGCCCTCTGCCACCAGCTCCACCTGACAGTGCCGCAGGTCCAGATGTGTGAGATAGGGCAGGGCCTGGAAGGCAGCTGGAGGGATCACCTTCAGCATGTTGCCCCGGAGGTCCAGGCGCTGAGTCAGCTGCGGGCGGAGGGAAAGTGGAGGCTGAGACACAGGGAGTTGCCTTTGCAGGTGCCGCTGCCTCACCTGGAACACTCTTCTCTCCCCTCAGCTTGCCTGTATTTCTCTCTGTCCTGCTCCCTGACGCTGCCTCCAGGAAGCCTTCCTCCTCAGTGACTTGGGCATCCCCCACTGTGGCACTTTTCACACTGTATTGTCACTGCCTCTTTTCTTTTTCTCTCCCCTGCTGGCTCCTGACTCCACAGGGCAGAGACCATATCTTCCCCTGCTGCATCCTCAGTTCTCTGCCACAGGGTCTGTAATAAATGCAATATTTATCTATAGGTCACCTGCTTATTTTCATCACATTATAAGGATTTTAAATAGAGTATCTCCCTGTTACTGGTTATCATTATTCCCTATTTTACAGATGTGTAGACTGAGGCTCAGAGAGAAGGAACCAGCCAGACAGTGGCAGAGCCAGTGGTGCCCAGCCCAGGCTCCTTCCACTGCCCCATACCCTGCCCCACTGCCACCCTGTGCCCATGCTCCCACCCTGCTGACCTCAGGGATGGCGTTTGGCACCTCAGTGAGGTTCTGGTGCCGGCAGGCAACGTGCTGCCTGGAGTTGTCACAGATGCAGGTCTGTGGGCAGCGTTGGGCAGCTGCCCACCAAGCTGGGCCTGGCAGCAGAAGCAGCAGCAGGACCAAGGAGATGTGGGTGGAGCTCTGGGGCCTGGGAGAGGAAGGGAGAGTTGGTTGTGCACAGGGATCACACTGTCCCTCACTGAGCCCCAGCCATGGTGCAGCTCCTGCCCCCAGGAGCTTCTTTAGGCTCAGGAAAGTACCATTGCCCTGAGCCTTACCCTGCCACCTCCCCCACCCCCACCCCACCCCCACTGTGCAGTGGAAGTTCTATTAGTCCTGTTTCCCTCTGGAGGAAACGGAGGCTCAGGGAAGAGACTTATTTGCCTAAACGTTTATCCAGGAAAAAAAAAAAGAAAGAAAAAAGAAAAACTCTCTGTCCAGCTCAGTGAGAACTTGCTGAATGTGACAATGACTCAAGTTCAGAGCATGTACCCAGGCTGTGGTGAGGCCCCAGTCCAGGGCGAGGCTCAGAAGCAGGCTGTTGTCACACAGATACACTGCCAGCAGGCAGCATACTTGTGCCCACATTGAGAAGGCAGCCTGGCAGCGGGAGAAAAGGACCCAGACTTGGCCCAAGTTGCAAGCAAGACTGGCAGGACAGCTGGGGGGGGGTTGTTCACGCCTGTAACCCTAGGTCTCTGGGAGGCCAAGGCAGGAGGATTGCTTGAGGTCAGGAGTTCAAGACCAGTCTGACCAAGAGCGAGACCCTGTCTCTACTAAAAATAGAAAAAATTAGCCAGGCATTGTGGTTATTCCCAGCTACTCAGGAGGCTGAGGCAGGAGGATCACTTGAGCCCAGGAGTTTGAGGTTGCTGTGACCCAGGCTGACACCTCAGCTCTCTAGCCCAGGCAACAGAGTGAGACTGTCTCAAAAAAAAAAAAAAAAGACTGGCAGGTTCAGGTATAGTAACGTCTGAGGTCCTTGAGTGAGCCTTAAAGTCTGGTCAGAGCCATACTGCCATGGTGAGTGGGCAGCTCAGTCCTCTTCTCTCCTTTGTGTTTATTTGCCTTTTGTCTACCCTTTACCTTAGCACCACCTGGCTAGCCTGGGCTGAAATGGGGGAAATTGAGGATATGGGTTTAGGGCTGTGCTTTGAGGAAGGTGTATCCATCCACCCATCCACCTACCCATGCACCTATCCACTCATCCACCCACCCATGCGCCCATCCACTCATCTACCCACCCACCTACCCATCCACTCACCTACCCACCCATGCACCCATCCATCCATCCACACATCCACTCATCCACCCACCCACCTACCCATCCACTCATCCACCCACCCACCCACCCACCCACGCACCCATCCATCCATCCACACATCCACTCATCCACCCACCCACCTACCCATCCACCCACCCACCCACCCACCCACGCACCCATCCATCCATCCACTCATCCACCCACCCACCTACCCATCCACCCACCCACCCACCCATGCACCCTTCCACTTACCCATCCAACCATCCCCCAGTCAGACCCTCTCACCTCACAACTGCAGCTATTACCCATCTATCCGTAGGGACAACTGCTGCCACTGTGGCTCTCCTGGCCTCCCCTGTGCTCCACTGCCCACCCAGCAACCGAAAGGAACATTCCAAAACAAAGATGGGACCCTGACATCCCCAGCTGAAGACCCTCCATCATCTCCCCATTGCCTTTGATGGAAAGTCCTGACTACCAATTACTCGACTGGAATCTTCCCAGATTCTTCGGTGTGTCCCTTGGCTCCCTGACCGCGAGCACACCCAGAATAGCTGTGCGTCACCCCACGGGCCCAGAGCTCCTCCTCACTGCCCGTGTCGAATGAACTCGCCCAGTTCATTGTTCTCTTCTCAGTCTGTGCCATGCACAGACTCTGAGCAGCCTCTCCTGACCCCTGGGCTGTGTCACCCCCCTGCTCTCGGGATTGTCACTGTTTGGTTTTGAGTCTGCTGTGGGTGCCAAGGTCCAGAGCTTGCCTTGGAGTTGGTGGCCTTCTCCATAGCTGGTGGTGAAGGCTGTGGCTCATGGCAGGCCAGGAAGAGGACCCATGAGGACAAGAAGGGACAAGAATACAGGCCTCAGAGGGCTGACGCTGGGCTCTCAGACAAGCCCTGAAGGACTAATGCACAGGAGCCGCCACATTGGCAAACACGGTCTCCCTCAGAACCCACCTCGGGGGACCCTTGGAGAATCTCAGGCCCAGGAAGTTCCCAGAGCCCCCTTCTGCCAGCCTCTCAGAGGCCCAGAGAGGGGCAGGGACTTGCCTGAGACCACTCAGCTGCTCTGAACCCCCCCTTGTACCATCGGGCCCCAAAGACTCACCCCTCCATGCCACCTGGAACTGCCAGTCCAGCCTGGAGGCACAGCACAGGGAAAGGCTGGTCCCCTCCTGGTTACCGGCAGGAGGCCCCTCCTGGGTCTGCAGGCCTGGCAGCTGGGACAGGGCTGAATGGGAGGCATTGTCACAGCCCGAGTGAGCTGCAGCTTCCCAGCAGAGGTGAAGGAGGGGCGGGCAGGGGCTGGAGTTACAGGGCCTCCTGCCCAGTGCCTGCCCAGGACCGCAGCCCAGGCCTGAGTGCCTGGGACAGCCTGTGCATCAGCAGCCTGGGCTCCTCCCAGCTCTGTGGGCCCCTGGGCGGGCCTTATCAATGGAATCGCAGTGTGCACTCTTTTATGTCAGGCTTTTTCTACTCATTACCTTAGTGAGATTCATCTGTGTTTTAATTAAGGGTTTTAATTTGTTAATTAGTGGTACACACCTTCACTTTTAGCGGCCCAGGAGGCTGAGGTGGGAGGATTGCTTGAGCCTGGGAGTTCAAGGCTGCAGCAGTAAGCTAGAATCGCAGCACTACGCTCCAGCCTGGGTGACAAAGTGAGACCCGGTCTCTAAAAAAACAAGTTTATTTCCATTTTTATTTATTTTCATTTTTTTCTAATCTTTTTAAATTTTAAACTTATATTTATTTTTAATTTTTAAAATTATTGAGGCAGGTTAGCTAGCATAGATGCCATTATTTCCATTTTTACATAGCATTCCATTCTATTAATATACCACCAAAGCGCCAGGGGCCGACGTGGGAGAACAATCACTGTGTATATTGGTAGGAAATTAAAATACAATGGAACTGACTTAAAGTTAGTCTGTCTTTCATTATCATCCCGTGCAGGCAAGTCTAAGTAATGTCAATGCTAAAATACTCCTTCCTTCTTGGCAAACCATTCCTGCCCCTTTGGTACTTGTTGTACCCCACTGCATTCACCCATCCCACTGCTGATGGGCGTCTGGGTTGTTTCTAGCAGGGGGTGTTATGAAGAGTGCTGCTTAACGTGAACGCAGGCAGCCTGTTGTGATATACCTAGGAGTGGGAGTGCTGGTCTTGGGGTATCCTCATTTTCAACTTAAATAGACACTGCCAGTTTCTCAACGTGGTTGTGCCAATTTACACATTCATCAGCTGTGTATGAAGAGTTCCAGTTGCTCCACATCCTCGCCAAGCTTGGCATGGTCTTCTATTTTTGCCATTCTAGTAAGGGTATAAGGGCGTCACATGGTGATTTTAATGTGTTTCTCTGAAGGCTAATGAAAGTAAGCACCTTTTCATATGCTTCTTAAGTGCCCATTCGAGCTTTTTGCTCATTTCTCCATTGTCTATTATCAACTTATAGAAACTATACATCTGGATGTGAATTTTTAAAATATATATTACAATTATTTTCTTCCTCTCTGTGACTTGCCATTGATAATCAGCAATGTTCCCATAACTGCATAGTATCCATTACATCACAGTAATGGCAAACACAGAAGGTTAAAACATAGCTTATGTTAGGTTTGTTTCAGGTAGGAACCCGAAAAGTACATATGGGACAGAATGTGGTTCATGCAAAACTTAGGCTTGTAAAACAATAGCCGCAGGAGTCTGAAGAGTCCCCAGACATTGCAAATCTGACAGCTAGCTGCAGCCAGCATTCCTTCCCCCTGATAGGGATGAAGTTTATCCTTCCCCTCTCTGTCCTGATAAGGATGACACCGGACACCGGAGCCGAAGGATGGATGTGACTGGGGCAGGGGTCCTAGGAGCTGGTTGTTGGAAAAAGAATTTATTACAAGTGGCTATTCTGGCCCACTTACTTCCCCCGGAAAAACCCTCTATAAAACCCAAGGCTCTCCCCTTTCCTCTTGTGGACACTTTTTCCCCTCCACCCATCTGCACCCACTCAAAATAAACAGCATTTTGCTACACGAGGCGTTGTGTGTCTCTCACAGCTCTGAACCTAACCGCTTAATTCATTCCTCTTTTCCTTACCCCCAAGGCCTTGAAGATACCTATGCTATTTCCTAAAAGCTTTATAATTATGCCTTTTAAATTTGACTTTTTTGCTGTAATAAATATACATAAAATTTATCATTTTAACCATTTTTAAGTGTACAACTCAGTGGTATTAAATACACTCCCAATGCTATGCAACCATCCCCACCATCCATTTCCAGAACTTTTTCATCATCCCAGACAGAAACTCTGTACCCATTATATAATTACTCCCCATTCCTCTCCCCTCAGCCCCTGGTAACCTCTATTCTTTCTGTCTCTATACATTTGCTCATTCTAGAGAAGAACTGGATATCAATCTAAATGAAATCATATTTTTTTTTTTTTTGAGACAGAGTCTCACTTTATTGCCCAGGCTAGAGTGAGTACCGTGGCGTCAGCCTAGCTCACAGCAACCTCAAACTCCTGGGCTCAAGCAATCCTGCTGCCTCAGCCTCCCAAGTAGCTGAGACTACAGGCATGCGCCACCATGCCCGGCTAATTTTTTCTATATATATTTTAGTTGGCCAATTAATTTCTTTCTATTTATAGTAGAGATGGGGTCTCGCTCTTGCTCAGGCTGGTCTGGAACTCCTGAGCTCAAATGATCCGCCCACCTCGGCCTCCCAGAGAGCTAGGATTACAGGCTTGAGCCACCGCGCCCGGCCATGAAATCATATTTTTGTCTCTGGCTTATTAACACAATGTTTTTGAGATTCATCCATGTTGCAGCATATATCACAATTTCACTCTATGAATAGTCCGTTGTACACATATGCCATACTTTATGTAATCCATTCATCTGTTGATGGACACTGGGTTGTTTCCATCTTTTGGCTTTTGTTCTGTTGCAAATAATGCTATGAACATTGGTGTAGAGGCATGTTTGTCTCTGCATTCAGTTCTTTAGGGCATATGCCCAAAACTGGAATTGCTGGGTCAAATGATAATTCTATGATTAAGTTCTGTATTGAGGTCCTTAGGGTTTTTTATATATAGGATCACATCATCTACAAATGGACAATTTTATTTCTTCCTAATTGGAATGCCTTTTCTTTTTCTTGCCTAACTGCTCTGGCTAGGACTTGTAGTGCTGGGTTGAATACAAGTGGTCAGAGTAGGCATCCTTGCCTGGCTCCTGATCTTCACAGGAAAAGCTTTTTCACCATTGTGATGTTAGCTGTGAGCTTTTCATATATGGCCTTTATGTTGAAGTAATTCCTCTATTCCTAGTTTTGAGTTTTTAATCATGAAAGGGTGCTGAATTTTGTTAAGTGCTTTTTCTCCATTTATTGAGACGACATGACTTTTTTCAGTCCTTTGTTCATGTAGTACACTGTTGATCTTACGTTGATCCATCTCTGCATCCCAGGGATAAATCCCATTTGGTCCTGGTATGATCCTTTTGATGTGCTGTTGATATCATCCCTTTAAAGGATACATTATCACATACATATGTATGCCTAAAACACATTGTTTACTTGTTTTTGAACTATTGGTATAGTACTGAGATTTTCTTCACTCGGTATCACTACTGATTCATCCGTTATGCATGTAGCTATAGTTAATGCATTCTTACTGTTACACAACATGTGATGTGTGGCTTTCTATTTTATATACCCATTTTCCTGATGTTGGCCTTTTGAGTTGTTTCTAGGTTCTTGCTACCACAAGAAACCCCAGAGCATGTTTCCAGGGAATTTTTTAGTCTAAGATTAATAATGGAAATAGCTGCGTGTGGTAGCCTACACCTGTAGTCCCAGCTACTCAAGAGGCTGAGGCAGGAGGATGGCTTGAGTCCAGGAGCTAGAGGCTGCGGTGAGCTGCAGTGACACCACTGCACTCCAGCCTGGGCAACAGAGCGAGACCCCTGTTGGAATTGCCAGTGCAGCCCGAGTCTGTGGGTTGAAGTCCCTTTGGTGGAGCCAGCCGCGTACTGAGACAGCCTTTCTTTTTTTTTTTTTTTTTTTTGAGACAGAGTCTCACTTTATTGCCCAGGCTAGAGTGAGTGCCGTGGCGTCAGCCTAGCTCACAGCAACCTCAAACTCCTGGGCTCAAGCAATCCTGCTGCTTCAGCCTCCCAAGTAGCTGGGACTACAGGCATGTGCCACCATGCCCGGCTAATTTTTTCTATATATATTAGTTGGCCAATTAATTTCTTTCTATTTATAGTAGAGATGGGGTCTCGCTCTTGCTCAGGCTGGTCTGGAACTCCTGAGCTCAAATGATCCGTCCACCTCGGCCTCCCAGAGAGCTAGGATTACAGGCTTGAGCCACCGCGCCCGGCCGAGACAGCCTTTCATATGCAGTGGTCTCAGGCCACCCAGGCTCACGCATCTAGGATCTTTCATACCCAGAACTATGATCCTGAGGGACCTACAGCATGAGTAGTCTCAGGGTTGGCTGCAGTTCTCAGTGTTGAGAGTTGTCTAAGCATCCGAGTTGGGGAAATCCCAAAGGCTACAGCTCCTCTGAGTGCAAACATACAGGCCCCAGGCCTTTCCTTCCACCTGAAGCTGTCAGGAGCACGACTCTTAAGCTCGTCTGAAGCACTGAGGTAGGGCCAGGGCAGCCAGAAGCCTCCACTCCTGGGACCAACAGGATTCTCCTCCTTGTGAGGTTCAATGAGCCAGACACCAACGGTCTGTTGTGAGGTGAAATGAGGTCTTCCTCTCTCCTGAGTCTGAGCTGAAGCTTGTGCACACATCACCTAGGAAAGACCAAAGGCCAGCCCATGCGGCCGGTGAAAGGAATGGCCAGGCCAGAACTCTCGACAGGGTTTCCCCATCTGTCAGACACCACCTGGAGAGGAGGCTCAGCTCTTACGTCCCCAACCCCGAAGGCTCTCCTCACCTTGCTGCCCACTGTCTCCACACTGGGCCACAACTGTCAGTCTCCAGACCAGACTTGGGGCTGACTGAAGGCAGTGACTGTGGCCCTGGAGCTCAAAACCAGGCAAAGGTAACAGGCTGGAGCTGGCCAGACCTGCATCCCCTTCATGTGGAGGGTAGGGGCAAGGCCCAGTCATTCCCTCTGCCACTTGGTCAAGAAAGATGTTGCCCAAGTGGTCTACAGCCAGTAAGAAAATGCTGCCACCTAAGAAATGGCAGAGGGACCTCTTGGAGGTTCCCTGGGGGAATACAGGTTGCCTGAATGTGCATGCTATTTAGGGTAGGAAATAAGGAAGGTTCCCTGGGCTATCCTCACACTTCATGTGGTGACAGAGAGAAGGACCCCATGGGAAGTGCTTCCACTGCAGGCCTTGTAGCAAGACATCCTGAAGTGGTTTCCCAGCCAGGCTCAACTCTGCGAAGTGACCTTGCCAGCCAGGCCCAGGAGCTGCGGTATAGCCAGCAGTGCCTGTGACAAAATCTGGACGGTATTTAGCCCAGCTGGGTCCCTGAACGGAAGAGCAGCACAGGAGCAAGAGCTGCTGTGGTGGAAAGGTGGGGCAGCGGGACAGCCCCATCCCACCCTACTCCTGGGAGTCGCTGCCTCTCCCGACACCGCCCACCTGCTGGCACACTAACAGCACAGGGGGAGAGGCCTGTCCAGGTGGTGACGCTAGGCCGGTCCCGGCTCTTCTGCAGGACTCACTGCCCCTCACACACAGGCAGGGCTCTGTGTGCAACAGCCCCGAGAACATCCTGCTTTAGGTGAAAGCTTCTCAGTCTCTACTGCTGCCATACATGACTTTATTTGTGAAGCCCCTGGGCACAGCCCAGACACACATAGAGCACAAAGGGGAAGCACAGGGAGGAGGTGGGGCCACTCAGGGAGGTCACAGGGCATTTCCTGCCCAGTTCAGTCCCACCCTTCCCATACCCCAGAAGGTCCTTTAAGAGCAGCACCAAGATGCAGCTCCAGCATCAGGGGCTCAGCACCTCCCTCCCCAGGCAGAACAGGTTTGGGCTGCCAAGGTGTCCCCTCCAGCTCGGCCCTCAGGCCAGTCACAGACAATTTCAGCAGCCAGGGGTGGGTCCCACTGGGTCTGGGAGCCAGCACAGTCCCAGGCAATTCCTGCTCCTGGACTATCTGGTGTCCGCCTGTCCACATGGCACGGGTGCCAGAGGCGTGCCCTCTGCTGACAACCCCACGGCCCACCCGTGGCAGTCTCTGCTCCTCAGGCCGAGCGGTCAACACAGCAGACATGGGTGGTGGGGAAGGCAGTCGCTGTGGGACCAGGGCTTGGTGACAGGATGCAGCCTGCCCACAACACAGAGGAAGGGGACAGCACATGGACAGCAACTCTTCAGGCTCTGGTGTGGCTTGGGGAGGCTTGGAAGCAGCCATCTCAGGACCTCAAGCCTGAAGCAGATATCAGCAGAGCGCCCTCAGGTGGTGGTGAGTTTAATGGCAGAGCAGCTCGCAGCCCTTTCCCCAGGAGGCCAACTCCCCGCAGCAAACCAGGGCCAGGCCAGCAGGGAGACATTAAAAACCCAAATCCCAACAAGAAGCACATGACCACACACACATACTAGGGGACCGACAAGACACAAGAGACAAAGACCCTCCCTGCCTCTGGCCAGAGTCCTGTTTGAGGGGAGGGCATAGGCTGCAGCTCAGTTCATCCGAATCCTCCCCAGGTCACCGGTCCAGGCTGAGAGATGGGGAGAGGCTTCAAGTCTAGACCTTGTACAGCGTCTGCAGCAGACTGTGGCGGGCAAAGGAACAGGATTCCAGGGCGCCGTTGGGCCTGTGGGATAGAAGGGTGAGCAAGTGGGTCAGAAGCCTCCAGGCCCCTGGGAGCTCAGGTTCCAGAGCAGGGCCTGTCTCCCAACTGTGGGGGCCATTTTTATGCCAGACTCAATTTTCCTAACCTTCACAGTGACTGCAAGACATTAGCCCCCTGCCCTACGCACAGTGAGGGTGGGGTGTGCGTGAAACTCAGGTGGGTACCCAAGGCCACACAACCCAGAGATGGCCAGAATGCATGCTGCCAAGTCAGAGGCCTGGGCCTCTGCCCTCTACCAGACACTCCCCCCTAAGGGCCCTGGCCTGCTGTGGGCACGGACACAGAATCACTCCCAGAGATGATGCCAAGTATAGATCCCGACTAGCACACCTGGGTGTGGACATGGGCCTGGCTTCTTGCTAGTATGTGATATGGGCTAACTGCTTAACCAGCCCGATGCTAGTTTCCTCATCTAGAAAATGGGGGCCATTACATGTCTTCTCTCTCCACAGGAAGACACTGGCCCTAAGCCCCCACTATTCTCAGTGGGGCAAATGGCAGGGGGCCTTATGTGGGTGGTGGTATGTAGATTTGGCTGCTGAGAGCCCACGAGGCATGAGGGCCTCTCAAGCCCGAGTGGGGGCAACCAGGTTGGCTGGGCCAGGACCCCTGGGGACAGGTACCTCTTGAACAGGTCAGGGAAGCCTCAGCCAACCAGGGGCCTGACAGAGAAGGCACAGGCAAAAGGACAAGGCCATACTCACTTGGTCATGAACGCCAGCAGCAGGGGTGCAAGGGCCTTGGGGAAGTAGTCCTGCTGTACCATGTGGTTGAGCGCCATCAGGGGGCCGTACAGGTTGGCAATAGCCTTGACCTTGTCTTCACTCTGCAAGTGGAACACAGCAAAGGGCAGGTGAGCTTCCAGGTCACCGGGGGCCCTTGGTGTCCACCATCCAGATTCTGCTGACAGTGCCCCAAGACTAAGGTCCAGCTCAGATCCTGTCATGAAGACCAAGACTGCTGAGGCAGACTAAGGCCTCAGGGACATAGTGTGGGTGATGGAAGCAGGACTTGAGGTGCGGGAGGGGTTGGGGGAGTGACTGGACCGGCGTCTGGGGCACTCCTGCCTTCCTCCCTCCAGGGCCTGCCGCTCTCCCAGCCTCACCTTGAGCAGCCCCATGTGCACAAGGAGCCTGGTAAGGAAGGCGTTGGCGTTGAAGGCCGAGGAGCCAAAGGCCTTCTTCATCAAGGCATCTGCAGGGCAGAAGCGGCAGTGGGGCAGAAGCGGCAGTGGGGCAGGATGCCCTGAGCCATCATGGGCTCACCACCCTGCCTCCCCACTCTGACCACCAGGTGAACATAGGAGGGACAACGGGGACACAAGCACCAGAGTGAGGGGACAGCTGGTACCCGGGGATGAGCCCCACCTACTTACTGGCTGTGACACTCTGACCCTTCCCCATCCTGGCCTCACATATAAAATGGGCGTGGGGACGACACCCACTGTGCCTATGTCGAACAGAGGGGTGGAGACTCAGTGAGGCAGACCACCCCTGGGGGAGGCTTCAGGTGCTTTAGGGAGGTGAGGCAACCTGCATGGATTGTGCTAGGCTATACGGGGAAATGGAACTCAGGCAACTTGTTCCCACAAATGCCCACAAGTAGGTTCTCAGGAGCAGACCGCTGTCCGGCCCTCACCTCCTTCCCAGCCCCACTTCCCAGTGAACTGCCACTACCCCTGCTTCAGTGCTACCCACAGTCCAGGAGGAAGC
Source organism: Mirza zaza (assembly GCA_008750895.1). Lineage (NCBI taxonomy): Eukaryota > Metazoa > Chordata > Mammalia > Primates > Cheirogaleidae > Mirza > Mirza zaza. The sequence goes on along the minus strand of VSMD01023237.1, from coordinate 29,073 downwards.
ACCACACGTATCTCTCCTCTCTTCTTTCTCGTGTGTGAGCTGTGCCCCTTGCCCGCAGGGCCCCCCTCCTCACCTCTATCTGGCCAAATCTGGCCCAGTTAGAGGATCAGATAAGCAAATGGTGACAAGGTAGAAGGTAACAGGTGCTGGAATGGAGGAAACTGAGAAAAGTGTGGGGAGAGGGATATGACAGGACTGAGGGAGGTAGTCCCAGGAACACGCAGGATATGGGGACAGCGGGTGTCTTCTGGGCAGGGGACTTCCAGGTGGAGCAGGCCATGAGTACAGAGGCTCCGAAGTGGAGACAGAGGCCCAGCTCTCACTCCCCTCCTCCTGACATGACTGGAACTGCTGGGCCTTGGAGATGACTATCTGGTTTCCTACACAGAGTGGGGACCTACACCAGAACAACCTGGCCTGAGTTCTAAGCCAAATGCTGTGCGGCTCTGGGAATGGCCTGTTTCCCAGCTGCAGAAACAGAGAGGAGGGTACCCAAGATGCTCTGTGGCAGGAACCTGACAAGAACAGGTCAGAGTGGCCAAGGAGTAGTCCCTACATAAGTGCCAGAGCAGAGGGGTTACAGTAACCACAGATGTCATCTGGGGCTGATGAGTGTCAAGGGGGAATGAGCCGCCTGTGCCCCACCCAGCCCACATTACCTACTGCATCCTGCACTGCTGTCCTCACTGTGGCTTCGTCCTTGAACACAGATGACACCTTTAGGAAGGCAGATACCACCTTCTCTGGGTCAGATGTGTCAGTCTGAGGACACAAGACATAATGGCTGGTCACAAGGGGCCATACCCCAGGCCTTTGGGACAAGGTGATATGCCTGGGTCCTGCTACGGGCAAGAGGCCTTGGGCCCCTGGAGGGTGAGGACAGGCCCCACCTCACCAGATGCTGTCCCCTCAGAGTCTGGCTTGGGCCAGGCAGCACAGCAGGAATGAAGGAGCATTGACAATCACCCCTAGCACCCAGTGGTCCCGTCTCATAATCAAACCTGAAGAAACAATCCAGGACGCAGGCAATACTCACATGCAAGGAAGCTGATCTCACCCAACAACAGGGAAAGTGGGGAAAAAAGCCAATGTTCAGAAATAGTGGCTCACTTTTAAGTGCTATGTCCACTCTCCTGAACAAAGGGCATAAGAAGAGTTTTACTGGCCGGGCGCGGTGGCTCACGCCTGTAATCCTAGCTCTCTGGGAGGCCGAGGTGGGCGGATCATTTGAGCTCAGGAGTTCGAGACCAGCCTGAGCAAGAGCGAGACCCCCATCTTTACTATAAAATAGAAAGAAATTAATTGGCCAACTAATATATATAGAAAAAATTAGCCGGGCATGGTGGCGCATGCCTGTAGTCCCAGCTACTTGGGAGGCTGAGGCAGCGGGATTGCTTGAGCCCAGGAGTTTGAGGTTGCTGTGAGCTAGGCTGACGCCACGGCACTCACTCTAGCCTGGGCAATAAAGTGAGACTCTGTCTCAAAAAAAAAAAAAAAAAAGAAGAGTTTTACTGACTCAGGCAAATGATGCATGGTGTTAAATGAAAATCAGAGGATGAAGGCCAGGCGTGCGTGGTGGCTCACACCTGTAATCCTAGCACTATGGGAGGCTGAGGTGGGAAGATCACTCAAGGTCAGGAGTTTGAGACCAGCCTGGGCAAGAGTGAGACCCTGTCTCTACTAAAAATAGAAATTTTCTGGATAACTAAAAATATATATACAAAAAATTAGCTGGGCATAGTGGTGCATGCCTGTAGTCCCAGCTACTTGGGAGGCTGAGGCAGGAGGATTGCTTGAGCCCAAGAGTTTGAGGTTGCTGTGAGCTAGGCTGATGGCACTCTAGCGCAGGCAACAGAGCCAGAGTCTGTCTCAAAAAAAGAAAAAAAAAGAAAGAAAGAAAATGAGAGGAGGCAAAAAGGCTTGTATTATCTTACTTATCACGTTAAAAAAAAGAATTCAAGCAGGGCACAATGGGTCACGCCTGTAATCCCAGCACTTTGGGAGCCCTAGGCAAGAGGATCAATTGAGGCCACAAGATCAAGACCCCATCTCTACAAAAATTTTAAAAATTAGCCAAGCGTGGTGCTACATGCCTATAGTCCCAGCTACTCAGGAGGCTGAGACAGGAGCATTGCTTGAGCCTAGGAGTTTGAGGTGGCAGGAGCTATGATCACGCCACTGCACTCTAGCCAAGGCAACAGAGCAAGACCATCTCAGAAACAAACAAACAAACAAACACCAGATAAAACATCAAAAGGAAACCGGCCAACTGTCAAGCCAACTCAGAGAGTAACCTCTCTGAGCCCCAATTTTCTTATCTATAAAATAAGAGTAACAGAGTCCATGTTTTGGGTTGCCAAAAGAATTAAATAAAATCATGCTCAAGTATAGTGCCTGGCAGAAAACAGGCACTTGATAATCATCTCTGTATGAGTGAACCAACCAACCAACAAGGGAGGCTGGAGCAAGGGCAGCTTCCCTGAAATAAGCATGTGATCTCCAAAGGGGCCCTGGGCACCAAAACTGTTCTAGAAGCAGTTAGGCCGACAGAACACGCAGAAAGAAGCTCAGCTGTGGGTGTGCACACGTGAGAGTCTTGAGAAACTCCCTAACTCCAGTCACCACTGGGAAGTGGCAGGCTGCACCTCCTGGAGCCAAGTGTGCTCCCAGTGGGGACATCTGCAACTCCCAGAGGTTGACAAATACACCGGACACCCTCATATATGTGTTTATATTTAAAAAAGACAACAATGGCAGGCTGAGCCTCACCGCCCTCAGTTGCCAACATCGCCTCCCAATCCCCTGAGCTCTGATCATCCCTTTTCTCTGGCAATTTAGGTGGGATTCGGGAAATGCTGCTATTACCTGCTGTGCTATCAGCATGGAGCTCTTGGGCCCTAGACGCAGCAGCTTCTCCGGAGAGGGGAAAGCCAGGAAAGTGGAGACGTCTGCAGGAGGCGGGGAGGACAGCACAGGAGCTGGTTCCTGAGAAGGGTGGCACAGGGGCCCTGTAGAATTCCAGACCCCAGATTCCTTGCCCAGGCTATGCCCATCCCTACACCCAGCACCATCCATTCCACTCTAGCCAGCCCAGACTCATGGTCTCAAATTCTTCCTCCCACTTAGCTGCTGTTCCCCCCTCTCTGGGTCACCCATAGATGCTCGCCCTGACTGGTTCCTGGTCCAGAAGCCTTTGGGGGCCGGGGGGCAAGCCACCTCCCTGGGACTCTCTACGGCCTAGTAGATCCTTGTCATGACATGTGGTGCCCCAGAAATGACTCAAGAAGCACGTGGGGCCTAAAGCAGACCCCACCAGACCTTGAGTCCAGCTTGGGTAAGCACTGCTAGCAAGCCCCAGAGGTGCCTAGAGAAAAACTTAATATGAAGATTGTGCCCAGCCAGGCGCGGTGGCTCACGCCTGTAATCCTAGCACTCTGGGAGGCCAAGGCGGGAGGGAGGATTGATTAAGCTCAGGAGTTCAAGACCAGCCTGAGCAAGAGTGAGACCCTGTCTTTACTAAAATAGAAAAAATTAGCTGGGCGTGGTAGTGCAAGCCTATAGTCCCAGCTATAGGAACTGGGGAGGCTGAGGCAGGAGGATCGCTTGAGCTCAGGAATTTGAGGTTGCTGTGAGCTAGGCTGACGCCACAGCACTCCACCCAGGGTGACAGAATGAGACTCTGTCTCAAAGAAAAATAAAAAGGGACACCACAGGCAAAAGACACCACAGTCCTAGCCACAATCTCAGAAATAGTGGGTGCTATCCCTAAGAGTGGCCAAAATAATCCCCTGGTGTGTGGGGAAAAGAATTCAGAATTTCAATTTGGTTTTTTTTTTTTTTTTTTTTGAGACAGTCTCACTTTGTTGCCCAGGCTAGAGTGAGTGCCGTGACATCAGCCTAGCTTACAGCAACCTCGATCTCCTGGGCTCAAGTGATCCTTCTGCCTCAGCCTCCCAAGTAGCTGGGACTACAGGAATGTGCCACCATGCCCGGCTAATTTTTTGTATATATATTTTTAGTTGGTCGATTAATTTCTTTCTATTTTTAGTAGAGATGGGGGGTCTCACTCAGGCTGGTTTTGAACTCTTGACCTCGAGCAATCCGCCCGCCTCGGCCTCCCAGAGTGTTAGAATTATAAGCGTGAGCCACTGCGCCTGGCCTTCAATTTGTTTTTTAACTCAATTTTTTTAGAAATATTTATGTATATTTTATAATATATTAATACATAACACAGCATTATATGTTATAATCATCTCATAATTCATAAACAAATAAACATATCTATAATATATTGGGGTAAATAGAAATATAGGCACATATTGCTACATTGGGATGATTTGCTTTTTTACTTAATATCCTGCAATCAAAAACAGCTGCAGCTACTGTACCCAGGTGGACCTACACCCCCATGAAGATACCTCCAGATCCATTCATGGGACCAGGGATCTGATCCTGGCAGATGGCCAGACACTCACCCCACCATTAGGGTCCAGAATCTTCCTTGAGGGCGTGGCTGACTCTTCTCCCTGCCCTCTCTGTTGTTGTTCTTCCTCCTCCTCTTCCTCTTCCTCCTCTTCCTCATCTTCTTCTTCCTCCTCCTCCTCCTCCTCTTCCTCATCTCCCTCCTCCTCATCATCGCCTTCCTCCTCCTCCTCGTCCTCGTCATCACTGCAGAGGGGAGCTAGCTAAAGCAGACCTTCCCCACCCAGCGGCTGCTGGCCCAGAGGCCTGGCTCTGTGAGCCTGGCGACCCCAGCCAGGCAAGGGGACCCTGGGGAGCCCCTGCTCCCAGGGCAGGAGCAAATGATCACCAGGGAGCACATTCCCCATTTGTCATCACCCAGGAAGCCCATGATGCAGACAAGGAAGAGTCAAATTTCATCCTGTCCCAAAGGATCCCCCAGTCCCAGAGGAAGACAGAAAAGAAGAAAGCTCTGTTACAGCTGGGGCCCAGTGCTCAGTAGGAGTACTGCCCAGGCTCCGATGCTAGGGCAGGGCCACCACATCTGGCTGACCACAGGAAGCTACAGGTGCAGGGTGGCCCTGCTGTTGCAGGAAGGCTATTCTACTTCCCTGCACCATGGCCCTTTGAGTCCCCAGGGCCCAGCACTGAGGAGATATGACTGAGCATCTGGCACACAAATGAAGACTTGGAGATGAGAGGGACACAGTGAGCCAGGTGCTAGAGGCCCAAACCAACTGATCTAGAAGGCAAAGGCAGCTCCCCTGCTACCCCACCCTCACCTCCAGCGGGCTCCGCAAACCCCGGAGTCCACATTCTCTCGAATCTCTCTCTTCCTTGCTAGAGCCAGACTCTTAAGAACAATCCTGAGCATGTCCCCTTCTAGGTGCCTGCACCTCCTACCCCCACCCTGCCCTGGCCTCACTGTCCTCTGTACATGCAGCTCCTAACACGTCAGGATCAGATCTAACTTCATCCCTCCAGAGGCTTCTGCAACTCGCACACTCTAGAGGGCGGCCACACTCAGCCCTGTGTGCGCTCCTTTGTTGAATACACACAACTTAATCGTTCTGCCTTATTCCCATGAGCCAGAAACCTTGCCTGCTCATCCTTTATCCATAATGCCCAGTACAGGCTTCCCTGGTACATAACAGAAGCTCAACCAACATTTTTTGAATAAATGTAGGAAACAGATGAAGGAATGGCCTGATCCTTGACCTCTTGGGTCACCCACCTGAAGTTCCCTACCTGAGGGACGCCAGCACCTTAGCCATGTTGAAGCTGTCCAGCACTTCCTGAAGCTGCTCACAGCCTTCTTCTCCTAGGGTGTTGCCTGCTCGAGGGGAGGGCAGAGTGGTCAGGACAGGGTGGTGGGGCCAGTCCAGCAGACCTGCACTGGGGCCACCCGCCCTGACTACCGTTGAGGTCCAGCTTCTCCAGCTCGGCCTTGTCCGCCATGGCCTCGGCGACAGCCAGGGCAGCATCTCTCTTGATTTCACAGAATGACAAGTTCAGCTCCTAAAAGTAAGAGGAAAGGGTGGAAGTGGGCAGACACTGGGCCAGGAGACCAGGTCCTACCTACTCTCAAGCCTTGGTTTCTCCGAGTGAGGATAAGGCAAGCAAGCTCTGTCTTCCAGATGGGGCTGAGGGGGGAGGAAGAATAACTCCAACAATAAATATAACATGATACCACATACCCAGTGGTATGCTGAGTGCTACGTATATTCACTTCCACTATAACAATGTATACCACTCCTTGCTGTTCACTTAAACTATACCATAATAATGTACACCTCACCCTCCCATTTTATAAAGGAACTGTGGCTGGGAGGGGTGAGGAGACTTGCACAAAATCCCAGGCAAGAAGTGGTAGAGCTGGGGTGTGGCCCAGGCCCACCTGCCTTCAGATCCCTGCCTCCCCTACAGCCTACCACCACAGGCAGTAATCCCCGAGTCGGGGAGAAGCCCAGACCCCAGAGGGAGGCTGTCAGGCAGCCAGGCTGGCACCTTCAGCTTGGGCAGGCCCCCACGGATGGCATCTGCGATGGCAACAGCACCCTTGGAGCGCACCAGGCAGTCCCCGAAATTGATCACCTCCACCTGCCTCAAGGTCTTCAGGGTCTGCAAAGAGGAAGCAAGAGTCCAGAGTGAGGGTGCAGGGCTCACCTCAACCCTCAGCAAGCCCCAGTAACATCACACCCTACACCAGTCACTACATACTGTCTTCTGTACTCCAGTCTGGCCTCCTCCACACCGTATCAGTGCCCCTGTCACCTTCTTGTTGGCCTCCAGGCCCTCGGCTAAACCCCCTCCACCCTATTCCTTATGCTGCAGCCAGAACACTTCCTGAAGCACAAATCTAATCACATCATACATGGCTTGAAACCCCCCAGGGCTCCCAGTTACCCACAGGAGAAAGTGTCAAGGAGTCAGCAAGGCCCGCAGAGGACTCTCTCCCTCTTTTCATCCCCTTCAACCACCAAACACACCTTGAGCCCTGGTCATTTCAAACTAGGACCAACCAAGCAAGGCTCCTGTCCTGAGTCTCAGGGCCTTCCACCTTCTGCGGATCGCTGTGCCTGAAACACCCTTCCCCACCCTCTTTGTTCAGAAAGTCTACTTGTCCTATACAACTTAGCCAAAATGTGACCTCTTCCAAGAACCTACACCCCTCTGCTAACACATATAGTGGTGGGACTGGCCTTCTGTTGGGCCACAGTGCCCCAGTACCCAGGCAGCCGAGCAGCCACTGTGTTCAGAGCCTCGTCACTGATCAGTGGCTACCTTTCCTTCTTACACTAAGGTCTCCTAAAAGGCAGGGTTTTTTGGGAGGCTTTTTTGAGACAGGGTCTTGTTCTGTTGCTCAGAAATGAGAGCAGTGATGTCATCACAGCTCACAGCAACCTCAAACTCCAAGCTCAAGTGAGCCTCCTGCCTCAGCCTCTTGAGCAACTAGGACTGCAGGCACATGCCATCAAGCCCGGCTAATTTTTTTACTTTTTGTAGAGATGAGGTCTCACTATGTTGCTTAGGCTAGTCTCAAACTCCTGGGCTTCAAGCAATCCTCCTGCCTCAGCCTATCTAAAAGTGCCAGGCAGGGTTTCTGTCAACCCTGTGGGTCTGTACTTGCTACACAGCTGGGCACTAAATAGGGGCTCAGAAAACAGTGCTGGGCCTGGCGGTGGTTCACACCTGTAGTCCAGCGTCCCAGCTACTAGGGAGGCAGAGGCAGGAGGTCTCTTTGAGCCCAGGAGTTCAAGAGCAGCCTGGACAACATAGCAAGATGCCATCTCTAAAAAAAAAAAAAGAGGAAATAAATAAACAAAACAAAATACTGCTGCTGAACAAATCCATGAGGAAAACAGCAGCCTTCTCCTATGCAACCTAAGAACAAAACCACCCCAGCCACTGCGGGCTGCACCGAGGCAGCTCAGAATGAAGGCAGTACAAACACTCAGAGTTGCCACAGAAGGACACAGGTCACCTCACGACATGTGACCCTGCTGAGGACATGTTCAAATGAGCTGGACCCATGGGGTACACAGTAGGTGGGCAGAAGGCAGGGGCAGAGCAGTCATGTGCTAATGAAGGCTCACACGTCCACTGCAAAGGCAGCAGCCAGACTCTGTCTACCGGGGCCTGGTGCGGCGGCCCCACCACACTCGCCTCACCTCAGCCATGGCCACCGCACCCTTCTCAGTGAAGGTGTTGTCATTCAGGTTGATGACTCGTAGCAGGGGGTTAATGGCGAAAGCCTGGGCCAGGGCAGTGACCCCAGGGTGATTGATCCCATTCTGCGGCATGTAGACCTCCTCCAGAGTCCCAATGACCTGCAGGGCAGCATGGAGAGCAGAGAGGTGGGCCTCCGGGTGCCAGTTGACATCCAGCAGGCAGAAGAGCAATGCCACACACCAGACACACGGAGGGACTGCCATCAACACAGCTTGTCTGTGTGACTCTTGGGCATAAACTGCCAAGCACACTCTTGGGCATGGCTGCATGTGGTCCTCCCCACCACCTCAGGAGGGAGCCCCATGTGGGATAGGATCCGCCCATGACTAGGGATCATAGAGGCTTAGTGACTTGCCCAGGGTCACACAGTTCTGAAGTAGGAGGCCTAGACGACACCTTAGCCTGGTGTCCTCTGGACCGTGGGACCCCTGGGCTCTGGCGGGTACTCAGTCACAGCCCTTCTCTGGATGATGCAGCTCCACTTGAACTCTCCTGCTCAGGGCCCTCCTACCCGAGCACCACAACGTAACTGGCACTTTATATGCCACATCCTCTTTTAACAGTGAGGAAGGTGTTCCCTAAGCCAACTGGCCCTTTTTAATCCTGGTCTTTTGACACATAATTCCCTCTATCTGGAACATTCCGTCTCCTTATTTGTCAGCATTTTCTTGATAGGCTAACTCACATGCATTCTACAGCTCTCATTTTAGACACTTCCGTCTCCAGGACAGCTTCCTAGATTTCTCCAGCAGAGTCCAAGGCTCCCCTGTGCCCCCAGAGCCCCTGGTCCCTCCTTATCATGGTGACCCCCTACCCTGAAATGCCGAAGCACATTCTCGTCTGCCCAGCCCGAGCTCTCGAGGTTAGGCCATGTCCAGGCTCCACTGCCACCCAGGGTTGATGACAGGCCTGGCCCGGTCACCTCCTGCTATCCCTGGGTACTACGCACAGCATTGGGGATGGGAGGAGCTTACAAATCAATAAAGGACAACCCAGGCACATTCTGAGTCAAGGCTTCATAGTTTTCTGTGCCATAGGCCTATTGGGCAGTCTGGTAAAGCCCTAGGCCCCCACCTCATAAAAATGTTTTTAAATTTTGAGATAAATTATAGAGAATTACAAAGGAAATCAATTCTATTGGAACAATTGTCAAAACACTTACAAAAACACCCCAAATGTGTGCTGTAGTAATATACGAACTTCATTAATACACTGAATAACAAGATCTAGGGGCTTGTCTACTATTAATAGTATAACTTCAACCTAGTAAGAAACAAATATTTTTATATATCTGCAATCCACAACAACTATAACTTGATATGAAGTATCTGGTTTCCACTGGTGACAAAGTCATAGGAATTTCTAATGCTACTGAAGTTCACTGTCTACACTCATAATTGAAGGTCATACCATGTATAGCTATCTCAGGGACAATAACGACACAGTTTTTTCCCCAGCCATGTCCACAGACCCTCTAAATTCTATCCAGACTGGGGGATCCTACAGACTCTGGGCAGAACCCCGTTCTAGGCACCCCAGAGGACACCGTATGAACATGAGCACAACCACAGTGCATCCCCTTCCCAGTACACTAGGGGCTGGCAGGCCAAGGGAAGGGGGCACCCAGGGAAAGCAACTAGTCCCCCTCTATCTCCCAGATGGCAGAGGCTGCTCCACAGCCAGGGGCCCAGCGCGACACAGGGCAGATCTCTGCCATGTCCACTGCCCACTGTGGTGGGGGAGGCGCCTGTAAAGGCAGCGTGGGCGGCAGGCCAGGCCACTCCGTCCAGCAGCACTGTGGGTGCCGCTCTGACCTGAGCATGGTTAATGCTGCTAGAACACTGTTTGCTGAAGAAAACATTTAAATTAAGAGGACAACAGATCCCAAGGTTCCTAGGCCCGTGGGGGACAGGTGTGGCCTTCTGGCAGTGAGTGGGGGACTCAAGTGGGGGAGAGGGCAAGGGAGGAGGTCACCTGAGATCACCTTGTCTGGTACCTGGGCCCTGATGCTGCTCCAGCCTGTCTCGGGAAATCTGAAACATTCCTTCTCCATGCCCTACACCTAGGGGCTGCGCCAGGCTACCATGAGCTCTCCCGCCATCTTGCGCCATCTCCTCCGCACCTGGCACGCGGCCCTCCCTGAACAGAGCAGCCTGCCCTGCCCAGAGCCTCATGGGGACCTGCCGTGATGCACTTGAGGGGCAGCTCATGTGCCTTCCCCCCAACACACGATGGGAACTCTGGCCTACTTTAGCATGAGCCAACAGGCTCAGAGAGGGAAGCAACTCTCCCCAGGTCGCCAAGCTAAGCGCTGGAGCCCCTTAAGCCAAGTGTGCCTCAGGGCCTGGTGGGGCAGGGTAGACAGAAACCACTCACCCCAAAAGCTTCTGCCAAGGCAGTGGCTCCATCGTTCTCTAGACGGTTTCTGCCAGCAACAAAGACCTTCAGGGCCAGCGGCTTGCCTTGGGCACTGGATTTCCGGTGACACTCAGTGAGAGCCTCAGCCAAGATCTGTGGGGAAAGGGTGGGGGCCTAGGCCGTGGGCAGGAGGCCCCTCTCCCAGCAGGGTGGTCACTGCCTCTGAACTGCTGCTCAACATCCCACACCACCCTCCAGCGCAGGGTAGGGGGTGCAGAACTGCTAACAGCGCAATGGTCACACCTTACATGAGCCCAGCACTTTATGGTTTACAAAGGGCTTATATGTCTACCACTTTGTTTGTGTGTCACACGTGTTAGCCTGTGGGGTTAAGCTTCGCTTTAGACAGGAACATCGAGGAAGGGGAAAGAATGACACTGAGTGGACCGACACAAAGCCAGGTCCAGGGGAGGGCTCCCTGCTCAGTTTACTTCACTGTCACAAGCCCTCTGCTAGGTGGGAACAGCATGATTCTCATTTTCCAGCTGAAGAAACTCAGGCTATGAGAGGAACAGAAACTTTCTTATGGTCACCAAGCAGGTGGCAGACTCTGAACCAGAACCCATATCTTCCAGCTTCTCTTCCACAAGCCACAATGCCCAAAGGAGCTGGCCGTGGCAACAGCAGCCCAGATGTGCCCATCTGCTACACACTGTGCCCAGGCACGGTAGGGCTCACCTAAACCCAGCTTGGCCTGTCCTTGGTGTGGTGCCAGGAGGTGGCTTGTACCCTGGTTACACCAATAGGCATTTAAAAATGTGACTGGCTGGTGGGGATCAGCCCATGGTAAATGTGACATAAAGGATTCACAAGCAAGTGCAACCTCAAAACCAGCATGACAGGTGGTGTCCGCCTTACTTTACAATCGAGGATATTGAGGCTCAGAGAGGCAAATGAATAGGCCAAGGTCACACAGCAGATACTCAGTGAAACTGTGAATGGCAGGTGGGTTGGTCTCACTCCTGACATGAGACTGCACAGGGCTGGCCTTGAGGATATCAGGGTGACATCCGCTCAACCCCACGGTGGCAATGGCAGGTCACACATATGCTCAAGGTAAAGGCATCAAAGTTCTGCTGTGGTCCAGCCTCTGAGGAATCTTCTCAGAGGGGGCAACCGACTGTGCTGGCTCATCCCCATTCCCCCCAGCTCCTCTCTGAGGCCACCACGGTGAGGGCCTCAGTGCCTACAGGAGTCCAGTGTGACAGCAGATTCAGGTCTGGAGAGTTCCCAAGCACAGGGCCACATCTCCTTTCCTCTGGATCCTCTGGGCCCTCCCACTGCCATGGTGTGTGGCACATGGCCCTCACTCGATACACGCTGCCTGGCAGGAACAGATTCCAAAGAACCTCCAGGCCTTGGTCACACATCCACACCTTGGTGCCTGGAGCTTCCGAGAGATGCAGGTCAGCAAGGCTAGGACCCAGAGGTCCAAACCACTCACTAGAAGCAAAACTCCAGGGTGAGCAGGTCTGTCAGGGAGAGCCCCTGGCCCTGGGCTTCAAAACTCTGATTTTCCACGTCATCCTATTGCAAGTGGGGGGACGGGGGTGTAGGATGCCCAAGCTCTGTGTTCTACACAGCCAGCAGGTTGGAGCAGGTATGTAACAGTACTGACTCCGAGTTGCTAAGCCAACACAAGGACGTGGGATGGTTACTTGGCAACTCCACCCTCCCGGACTCTCTTCCCCACTGGCTGCAGCTGCTGCTTGAGAGGCCTTTCCCTTCTGAAAATGATGGGCTGACTGTCCAGACAGTGGTGGCTGAGGGCTGGGGCACACACTTCAGATGGATGCGGACAGAGCTGGGGACTCAACAGGGAGGGCAAAGAGGGGCCACCACACCTACCTTGCCACCGCCGATGCCCATGCCACAGTTGTTGAGCTTGAGCTCGTGCAGGGTGAAGCAGGCAGAGCTTTTGAGCAGGGCCTCGATACCTTGCACACCGTCAGGCCCAAACGCGTTGTCACTCAGGTCCAGCTCCACCAGCTGGGCCCCAGCTGTGATGAGTCCCTCCCCTAGAGAGATCTGAGCACAGAGGGAGCTCATGTCAGATTCAGGTGCCCAGTAGATGTTGTTTCTGTGCCAGTGGGGAACTGGCACAAACAGACCATTTCAGTACAGACTTTTCCTTATTATACACCCAACACTTGAAACCCTGCAAAGGGCTCCTAACTCAGCTGGGAAGTGGGGCTTGTGCATGCATAGGGTGGTCTGGGAAGGCTCCCTGTAGGAGGTGGCATTTGAGCTCAGTCTGGATGAGAATTAGAAAAACATGAGCTAGTGCACCGGTGTCTCTAGAACTGCCATCCTGGACAGATGAATGAAGGCCTGAGAAAGAGGCCTGGCACGGCTGTGGTGAGACTCAATGACATCAATGAGCACACTGATTGTCACCCCCAGATGCTGCACCCTGAGGGGCTGTCAATTGCCGGGCCCCAGGCCAGGAGGTACACTTGAGAGGCTCAGGCAAGGCTTGTTTGTTCAGCATGACCTCCGCTCTACACATGCACTCAGGGTAGGAATGTGACCCAAGCTAGTCTGAGCCCCAGGAATGGGGAAATGGGACACAGAGGCAGAAGGAAGCCACCAATGACAAGACCCAAAGCAAAAGGAGTGGTATGGAGAAAGAAAGTGGCCAGAGAGGGACGGGGACGTGTGCAGACAGAGGTCATGAGGGGCAGGACTGCAGGGTGCAGGGAGGTGGAGCCAGGAAAACGACGGCAATCTTGTCACGTTGGGGGTGAAATCCACAGTAAGCCAAACCACACAGCTCAGCAGGAACCAAGGGATCCCTGGTCTGGGCTCTACGTCCTCCCATCAGAGTCCTTCCCCACTGCTCCCTCAAGTTATCTCTGCTCCCAGCCACACCTCTGGCAGGACACAGGGCACATGCCGGGCTTCCCCGGCTTCCACTTCAGCATCTCAGTCACCCATGGGTTCTTAGTGTCCAGAAAGAACAAGCTATGAGAAAAAGTCCTGGGAATTGCCGAGGGGTCCCTGTGCCTGGGGGAGGCGAGAAGCTCGTTCACTTACCAGGGCTGGTGGGATCTCGGACCGCAGCCTCCCTGTGAACATGTCGCTCCAGTGGCATCGCTGTGGCAGGAGCAGGAACAGGAGTTATCTGGAGAAAGACTCTCAGAGGCAGCCTAAAGTGAAGCCCTGTGGGCAGCACCTCATCCTGGCAATTTAGACTCTCTGAACACTATGTGACTGCTCAATTTGGGCTTTGCCAGTAAAAAGCTAGACCCATTTTGATTGAAGCTGATAGTGGATCTAGAGGCTTGTCCTCAAGACAAGCAGCCTCTGAGGGCCATGAGGGGCTCAGGAATAGTATCAAGAAAACACCTAGGCCAGGCGTGGTGGCTCACGCCTGTAATCCTAGCACTCTGGGAGGCTGAGGCAGGCAGATTGCTCCAGCTCAGGAGTTCGAAACCAGCCTGACCAAGAGCGAGACCCCGTCTCTACTATAGATACAAAGAAATTAATTGGCCAACTATTATATATAGAAAAAATTACCCGGGCATGGTGGCGCATGCCTGTAGTCCCAGCTACTTGGGAGGCTGAGGCAGTAGGATTGCTTGAGCCCAGGAGTTTGAGGTTGCTGTGAGCTAGGCTGACGCCATGGCACTCACTCTAGCCTGGGCAACAAAGCGAGACTCTGTCCCAAAAAAAAAAAAAGAAAGAAAACTCCTATCTGTCCAATCCTCTGGATGGACATGTCATGTGATTTTGGGTGAAAGAACATGAAAATAAACAATATGGGACTGGAACTTGATAGGTACAGTGGCGCATGCCTGTAGTCCCAGCTACTCAGGTGGCTAAGGCAGAAGGATTGCTTAAGCCCAGGAGTTCAAGGCTGCAGTGAGCTATGATGATGCCACTGCACTCCAGCCTAGGCGACAGACCCTGTCTGTAAAACAAAATAAAAATTAAAAAAAAAACAAAAACAACATGGGTTTTAGCATCAAGGAAGTTACTCTTTTTCAGGTGTCTTTTCAACCCTCTGGCTTCCTCTAGAAGAGGGCCAGTCTGAGGCTGTCGGCTTGCCCACCTTGCCACTTCCAGCCCACTTGCCTTTTTAATAAAGGGATAGCAAACTCTAGGCTCAGAGCCTTTATGGGGTTTTTTTTTTGAGGCAGAGTCTCACTCTGTTGCCTGGGCTAGAGTGCTATGGAATCAGCCTAGCTCACAGCAAACTCACATTCCCGGGCTCAAGCAATCCTTCTGCCTCAGCCTCCCGAGTAGCTGGGACTACAGTCATGTGCCACTATGCCTGGCTAATTTTTTAATATTTAGTTGTCCAATTAATTTCTTTCTATTTTTAGTAGAGACGGGGTCTCGCTCTTGCTCAGGCTGGTTTCAAACTCCTGACCTTGAGCGATCCTACCGCCTTGGCCTCCCAGAGTGCTAGGATTATAGGTGTGAGCCATTGGGCATGACCTCAGAGCCTTTAGGTGGCAACGTCATCAAATTAGAATTCAATAACACCATTTTATTTCCTTTATTGTAAGCGATGCCAGTGTTCCATTTATAGAAGTGATGTTTATTTTGAAATCACTTAAAGGTTAGCTGACGTGAAGAAAGTATTAGGGGCTGGGCATGGTGGCTTATGCTTATAACCCCAGCACAGGGGCACCTCGAGGGTCTGGACACAGGTCAGGGTTGTGGTATTGTCAGAAGTTTGTCCAAAACAGCCTGGGCAGATCTCACCTTTAATTCTGACTTCTTCTCTAAGGCCTTGGCAATGACCCTGGCTGCTTCAACGCCCACTGTGTTGCCCTCTAGGCGCAGAGCCTCCAAGCCGTCAAAGTCTTCAATCTCTTTAATCACATCTTTAGCTGCCAGGGACCAAAAGAACAGAAACTTAGGCTATGGGAGTCATGAACAGCTAAGACAGGAGAGAGCTCAGCAACCACCTTGTCACTCAACAGTTACAGTACACCTACCACATGCAGAGCCCTGGCTTACAAAGGAGAAACAGACCGGCTCACAGGCTAGCAGGGGACAGAGCTACACAGACAATTCCTCTGTAATCAGTGTTCAAACAAGGCATGTATATTTGGTTTTGTGGAAAACATTTTTTACAAACTCAGAAGTTCTTACTAATGGGCATGTATATTTGATTAGGAGCATCCAATGTAGATTAAAAAATAATAAGATTTAGAAAATAAAAGAAAAAAAACAAGGCATGTATAAAATCTTTTCCCTTGGCAGCCAAGGTAAAAGAACAACTAGTTGCTTAGAACAAAGACGACTTCACCATGTGGGTGTATTTGTAGCACCTCCAAGCATGGGCTGCATACCAGGCCATCAGGGAAACAGCACCTGAGTCAGAGTGCTGGCAGGCACACTGGCACACAGGCCCTCATTGTCAAATGATTCATATGTGTGTGTGGGGGGTGTTTCTTTATTACCGTACCATTTCATTATGATGAAAAATTCCACACCACCTAAAAATCCACTAAGAGAGGACAGGTTACTTCACTGTGATATATTATATAAACAGTTACACTAATGCCATTATGAATGGTGACACAGGTGTTTTATCAACTTGGAAAATATTCATGTTATAATGATAAGTGAAAAATGAGGAGGGGGGCGGGTATATGCATATATGAGTGAGATGTGCACCATCTGGGGGATGGTCATGCTGGAAACTCAGACTTGTGGGGGGAGGGGGGAAAGATCATTTATTGAAACCTTAAAATCTGTACCCCCATAATATGCCGAAATAAAAAAAAAAAAAGAAAAATGAGGTTATCCAACAGTGTGTAGTCTGATCACACTTTATAAATGTATGTATTAGGCCGGGTGCAGTGGCTCATGCTTGTAATCCCAGCACATTGGGAGGCCAGGAGTTTGAGATCAGCCTGGGCAACAGGAAGACCTCAATTCTATAAAAAATGGTGGCTTGTGCCTGTAGTCCTAGCTATTCAGGAGGCTGAGACAGGAGAATCGCCTGAGCCCAGGACTCAGAGGTTTCAGTGAGCTATGATGATGCCACTGCACTCTACCTGGAGCAATAGAATAAGGCTCTGTCTCAAAAATAGATATATAAATAAAGCAGCTTTTAAAGGATCCATAATATAATCCAATCTTTTTTTTAAAAAAAGAACACAGCTATGTTTAGAAAGAAAAAAACCCACAATGCACTAGAAAGAAAATGTACTAAAATTAACAGTAGTTATATCCCTGGGCTATGTGATAATGAGGATATGGTTTTTTTCTTCTTTGAATGTTTCTGTACTTTATAAAATTAATGAACATGCATTAATTTTATAATCTGAACAAAACACACAAGTTACATGAAATAAAAAATAAAACCTAGTCTGGCTGGCATAGGTTGGAGTAGGGTGATGCAGTAGGGAAGAGACAGAGATGGGTATATGGGAGATAAAATTTGAACTTGAGCTTCTGGCTATGAAGGTCACAGGGAGTCTTGAGAAAGGCTGGGACTTATAACCTATCAGGGGCTCCCTAAGAAGCTGCTGGAGGTGGCAAGGGGAGGAGGGCCTTTGTGCACACCTACCACCCTGTCTCCACCACTGCAGTATTCCACCTCAAAAACCCCTGCCTGGCTGGGCATGGTGGCTCATGCCTATAATCCTAGCACTCTGGGAGGCCAGGCAGGAGGATCATTTGAGCTCAGGAGTTCAAGACCAACCTGAGCAAGAGTGAGACCCCATCTCTACTAAAAGAAGAAAGAAGAAAGGGAAGAAAAGAAAAGAAAAGAAAAGAAAAGAAAAGAAAAGAAAAGAAAAGAAAAGAAAAGAAAAGAAAAGAAAAGAAAAGAAAAGAAAAGAAAAGAAAAGAAGAAAAGAAAAGGGCTGGGTGCGCCTGTAACCCTAGCACTCTGAGAGGCAAAGGTGGGCGGATCACTCAAGGTCAGGAGTTTGAAACCAGCCTGACCAAGAGCAAGACCCCATCTCTACTAAAAATACAAAGAAATTAATTGGCCAACTAAAAATATATAGAGAAAAAATTAGCTGGGCATAGTGGTACATGCCTGTAGTCCCAGCTACTTGGGAGGCTGAGGCAGAAGGATTGCTTAAGTCCAGGCATTTGAGGTTGCTGTGAGCTAGGATGACACCATGGCAGTCTAGCCCAGGCAACAGAATGAGACTCTGTCTCAAATTAAAAACAAACAAATAAAAAAAAAAATCCTGTCTAACCTCCCCAGCCAGCAAATATCTCCACTCCAAAAGGCATAATCACATGCCCTGGACTTCCCAGGTATAGGCTGCTACAATTTTACACATGTTTAAATGATTACTTACTCACTACATGGTTTCTCCATTAATATCTTCCTCACTTGTGACCTAATGAGTTCCATGAGAAAAGGGATTCCCTCTGCCTTTGCTCACTACTACATCCCCCCAGAGATGAGCACATAATACTAATATGTGTGCTTTACATACATGTACTCATATATTCCCTACTACATCTAATAACATAGTCACTATCACATATGTTTTCACAACTGGGGGTATATTGAGCGACTGAGGTGATAGGCAAATGCCTACCAAGGAGACACAGCTAGAAAGTGGTGACTGACATTTATTTTCCACTTCTCATTTCATGACAAGAAAAGTTAGACAGGTATGAGCCTCCTATTTTCTGGGAAGGGAAGCTGAGATTTCAAGGAATGAAGCCAACTCTGCCCAGGAGTTCTGAGAAAATGGCAGAGCCAGGCTTCAGACTGATTTTCCCAAACTGAGCCTATGTGCTCCTGCCCAAATCCTTGATTCTCTGAACAGCCCTGGCTTTTGTGCAGCCCCCAGCAGAGTAACCCCTTAAACTCACCCAGGACAGCAGACCCAACCTTCTGACCACCCTGAAACTGCATGTCCAGGGCCCCAAGTATCCTAAGCCTTCTCTGCAACTGGCACCTAGGGCAAGGGCTGAGATGACCTCTCTGCCCTTTGGAAGTGTCACTCAAAAAAGAAGCCCCATCCAACATGTGAGGACTGGCCAGATCAGCAAGGAGGAGAGGCTGCTCCAGAGAATGCTCACACAGTCCAGGACCCAAGGAGAGACTTAACTTATGCTGTGCAAGTAACACAAGTACACAGATCCATAAGTAATGTGCTCTTTGGAAAGTCACAAGCACAAACCAAGCTTGGAAGGAAATGCATCAAAATGTGAAAAGCAGACTTAGAAGGGAGTGAGGGTCACAAGTGGGCTTGCCTCTCCCCTTGGCTTTCAATACAAATAGAGTTTTTTAGCTTTTTTGAAACAGAGTCTTGCTCTGTTGGGTTAGAGTGCTGTGGCGTCAGCTTAGCTCACAGCAACCTCAAACTCCAGGGCTCAAGAGATCCTCCTGCCTCAGCCTCCAGAGTAGCTGGGACTACAGGCATGCACCACCATGCCCGGCTGATTTTTTATAATTTTAGTTGCCCAGCTAATTTCTTTCTATTTTTTTAGTAGAGATGGGATCTCGCTCTTGCTGAGTCTGGTCTTGAACTCCTGACCTCAAGCAATCCTCCCACCTTGATTCCCAGAATGCTAGCATTACAGGTGTGATCTACCATGCCCAGCCCCAAATAGTTTTGTTTTTGTTTTTTGTGTTTTTTTTGAGACGGTCTCATTCTCTTGCTTGGACTAGAGTGCTGTGGCGTCAGCCTAGCTCGCAGCAACCTCAAACTCCTGGGCTCAGGCAATCCTCCTGCCTCAGACTCCCAGGTAGCTGGGACTACAGGCACGCACCACCATGCCTGGCTAATTTTTAAATTTCTATTTATAGTAAAGACGGGGTCTTGCTCTTACTCAGGCTGGTCTCGAACTCCTGAGCTCAAGCAATCTTCCTGTCTCAGCCTCCCAGAGTACTAGGATTACAGGCGTGAGCCACCGTACCCAGCCCCCAAATAGAGTGTTACATAAATGCAAAACACCATTCATCATATAATAGGTCAGAGATGGGACCCAGTCACCCCTGAATAACCATTTGTCATGAGGCTGTATGATAGGACTTTCCTTTGCAGCCTCTATACCTCACAGAGTAAGAAGTGTGGGATGTTTATTACTCTGCCATGTAAATCAGAAAGGTCTTTCTTTGGTCCTTAAATGACTTATTGGGGACCGAAAGGGGCCTTGTGCTAATCATCAGCTCAGTGGCCTCCTGGCACACCACTCACTCCCAGCGAGAACAGTCTCCTGAATCCAGCATCCAGGCTCCTTGGTGCAGCATGCGAGGGCTTGTGCCCTGGGCTCCCTACAGGATGCTGACTTCCTTTCTCCCAAGCCCACCACGTGTCTCAATTCCTTTGCCTCACTCACCCAGCTCTCCCTGCCTGCTGTGTCATTTCTCCTTCAAACTCCCTTTAGGGATAATTCAAATACCACCTCATCCACAGATACTTCCTGTGCCCTCCAAAGCTAAGAGTGATCCCTCTCCTGGCTTACTTCCTAGAGCCTTTTGTTCACCTGCTTTGCTAGAGTATGTTTACGTTTTGCCTACTATTACTTATCTAGGTACCTCATTTCTATTCCAGATTTGGTGCTCCTTACAGGCTGGATAAGCTGGGTACCCCTGGTGACCTACAAAATGCTATTGAACTGAAGTCCCTGCACAGATTTTAGAGCCAGACAACCTTGAGCTCAAACCCAGCTCCACTACCTATATCCCTTTGTAGTCCAGTCTCCTCCCTTCACCCCCAGTGAACCACTGATCTCAATTTTCTTCCTACAGTTTTGCTTTTTCCAGAGTGTCATATAAATGGAATCATATAGCATATGGCCTTTTTTTTTTTTTTTTGAGATAAGGTCTCACTCTGTTGCCCAGGCTGGAGTGCAGTGGCATCATCATAGCTCACTATAACCTCAAACTCCTGGGCTCAAGCGATCCTCCTGCCCAGCTCCACTACTTAAAGCTATGCCCTTATGCAAGTCATATCACCTCTCTAAGACTCAATTTTCCAATCTGCAAAATGGAGATAAAACCTATCTGAAGGGATTTTGTGAAGATAAACTGAGATACTATTTGGATGACACTTAACACCCTTGCCTGACGCAATGTTAAAACCAAATCCAGGCCGGGTGCAGTGGCTCACACCTGTAATCCTGGCACTCTGGGAGGCCGAGGTGGGCAGATTGCTCCAGCTCAGTAGTTCAAAACCAGCCTGAGCAAGAGCGAGACCCCATCTCTACTATAAATACAAAAAAATTAATTGGCCAAGTAATATATATAGAAAAAATTAGCCGGGCATGGTGGCACATGCCTGTAGTCCCAGCTACTTGGGAGGCTGAGGCAGTAGGATTGCTTGAGCCCAGGAGTTTGAGGTTGCTGTGAGCTAGGCTGACGGCATGGCACTCACTCTAGCCTGGGCAATAAAGCGAGACTCTGTCTCAATAAAAAAGAAAAAACCAAATCCATGTTGACTGATCTTAGCTCAATGTCTAATTGAAAGGACAGAACAGGGATTTAGCTGGACCTCTGTTAAAATCCTGGCCCCGATATTTACCTGATGTATGACCTTGGGCAAGTTACTAAGTCTCTTAAGTCCTTTTTCCTCATTTATAAAATGTTAATATTCTCATCTACCACCCACAGGAATAATGTGAGGATCAAAAGTGGCAAAAGCACAGGGAGGAACTCTATACACATTAAGGCCCTATAGAGATGTCAGGAATGTGCATCACCATGTACCCAGCAACCCAAGGACTCAGCAGTCTCTGATCCAGGGGCGGGGAGCATGGCTGTCTGTACAGTGCGACAACCAGACAAGTCCAGACCAGTTTCCCTGGTTGGCCCAGAACCCCAAGAGGCCTTAAAAGTACTACTGTGGGCCGGGCGCGGTGGCTCAAGCCTGTAATCCTAGCTCTCTGGGAGGCCGAGGTGGGCGGATCATTTGAGCTCAAGAGTTCGAGACCAGCCTGAGCAAGAGCGAGACCCCATCTCTACTATAAATAGAAAGAAATTAATTGGCCAACTAATATATATAGAAAAAAAAAATTAGCCGGGCATGGTGGCACATGCCTGTGGTCCCAGCTACTTGGGAGGCTGAGGCAGCAGGATTGCTTGAGCCCAGGAGTTTGAGGTTGCTGTGAGCTAGGCTGACGCCACGACACTCACTCTAGCCTGGGCAATAAAGTGAGACTCTGTCTCCAAAAAAAAAAGTACTACTGTGGGTGCCTGTACCTCTACGTGCTGGAGGATTCAGGGTTGGTCAGTGCCAGCCAAGCCTTGGCCAAGGATGAAAGGACAGGGTCTGCTTTTTGGTTGCTAGTTCTTTGTGGTCCCAGCACCTATACACACAGAAGCATTCATCCCTCTCCCATGGGCATCTGGTTGCATGGACCAGCACCTCCAAAGAGGGTCCCAGATTGTTGTTTTACTGCAGCCCCACAAAAGCTTCAGGTCTGGGGCAGGCAGGAGATACTCCCAGACTCACCTGGGATGATGGGGGTAAAGGTGGGGTGGGAAGAACACCATATCTGAAGTCAAACATCAGGGGCTATACCTTAGGACTGCGGCTAACTGTAGCCCCTCATTACCTACTATCCCCTCCGAAAGATAACGGAGCTGTGCACAAAGGGATGCCCACTACAAATACACAGAGCAGCAGAGAAGCTAGTGGGTGAATGATCTTAGAGTGTCATTGTTAGAATGGGCCCACCGATACCTCCCAGAGCTCCTAGGACAAATAATGGGGACAACATAACTAAGAGAGCCTAAGAACTAGTAAGTGTTAACCACACTCCCTTTCTTCCCCTTAACAAACCAGTGCAGGAACTCCCAGGAACTTACCATCTTCTGCAGTGTTGAGTTTGAGGCTCTTGCCCTTGAAACTCAGTTGTCCCCCGGCCACCTGGGTTTTGGCCAGTGTCTCTGCCAGCTTGGCAATGTCTTCAGTGGCCATGTTGGTCACAATGGTGGGCTCCCCTGGAGATCTGCTAACTGAGGAAGCCAAAGTTGCGTTAAGAGAGAGGAGTCTCGGCCGGGCATGGTGGTTCACGCCTGTAATCCTAGCACTCTGGGAGGCCGAGGCAGGCGGATCTTTTGAGCTCAGGAGTTCGAGACCAGCCTGAGCAAGAGCGAGATCCTGTCTCTACTAAAAAAATAGAAAGAAATTAGCTGGACAACTAAAAGAAAAAGAAAAAAAAAAAAAAAATATATATATATATATATATATACACATACACACATGCGCACACACACACACACACACGCGCACAAAAATTAGCCAGGCATGGTGGCACATGCCAGCTACTTGGGAGGCTGAGGCAGAAGGATCACTTGAGCTGAGGAGTTTGAGGTTGCTGTGAGCTAGGCTGACGCCACGGCACTCTAGCCCAGGCAACAGAGTGAGACTCTGTTTAAAAAAAATAAGAGAGAGGAGTCTCATTGTCATCGGCCCTTTCCTAGACCAGATACTTGGCTTGGCCTGGTCAAGCCTCAAGAGACTGGAACTATGGAGTTCCATCCACTGACCTTGGAAGAGTCATCTTGGAGTCAGGCCAGTCCAGAGCCTCACATGCCGTTGGGCCTGAACGGAGAGCAAGCCTGGGTGTGGGCGCTCCATAACTTTGAGGTGCTGAGCTGCCAGTCCTGCCCATGCCCTCAGCTCTGCAGCAATATATGTGCCAGTGATGCCTGCGGGCTGCTGCACTGGGCTGACACCAGACACGGAACTGTTCCCCAAGTTGAGAAGGGACAAAAGCACTATCAAGACCCACATGCCCAAGAGCCCATGGCTGAAACCCCAAAGGTGCTACATTTACCCCAAAAAGAGCCAGATGCTACGGGGCAGCAGGAGCCAATGGGGCCTGAAGAGAGGAGAGGCCAGGAGAGGCCAGCACTCGAGAAGGTTAACAGACAGACACGCACGCACGTTACCTCATGGAGCCCAGGTCGTCCCCAGAACCTGCTAAAATCCGAGGTTTGAAATACAGAGGAACCCGAAAAGAAGAGGAACCCCAGTCTCGCTTGCCACGCATAGCATGGCCCATTTCAACTGATTCCCTGGAAGGAGCCTGCGACATCCCAGTGGGGCCCCTCATACTGTCCCTGTGGACTTTTACACCAGAACTATGCCCAGCATTCATAGAGCCTTGAGGTCTCTACTGTGCTGATCATTCCTTATTTTGTTCTTTCTTTCCTGCATGGCTCACAGGTTTTTCAATTAGAAAAACTCTCCATGTAATTAACGTTAAGCAACTTTTCTTTTAAATCTACTTAGAATTGCCATGGTTCTTATTAAAATTGTACGTGATTAAAGCCTTTCCCTTATTCTCTACAAAAAAAGAAAAGAAAAAAGAAAAAGGAGGCCAGGCGCGGTGGCTCACGCCTGTAATCCTAGCACTCTGGGAGGCCGAGGCGGGCGGATTGCTCCAGCTCAGGAGCTCGAAACCAGCCTGAGCAAGAGCGAGACCCCATCTCTACTATAAATACAAAGAAATTAATTGGCCAACTAATATATATAGAAAAAATTAGCCGGGCATGGTGGCGCATGCCTGTAGTCCCAGCTACTTGGGAGGCTGAGGCAGTAGGATTGCTTGAGCCCAGGAGTTTGAGGTTGCTGTGAGCTAGGCTGACGCCATGGCACTCACTCTAGCCTGGGCAACAAAATGAGACTCTGTCTCAAAAAAAAAAGAAAGAAAGAAAAAGGAGTCTCCTGGGGCCCCTGATAGTGGGGGCAGGGTAGGACTTCAGCTATCTCAGGAGCTTAATTCCTTCCCCCCTTGCTATGAAGACCCCAGAACTAAACCACTGGGAGAAATGAAAACAGCATTAGAGAAAGAACAGTTCTAGAAAGCTGGAGGAGATAGTAAGAGAGCAGAAAAATCATGTTTTAGCCTACAAAGATTTACCACCTTACTACAAATCCTCCTCTACCAAACTGTCCCAGTTGGGATACCCAGCAAAACCATGTGAACTGCCCATCTTCTGGACTGCCCAGTGAATGGCAGTCAAGTCCCAAACCAATCGCTACAAAGAGTCTACACCAAGCACACACCTGCCTGATCATCTTGGCTGCTCTCTGTCTGAGGGTTCCATTCCTCAAACAAGACATAGATGGCTATGGTATCCAGGTCATCCATGCCAGGGAATGCCCCACTGCCAACCTGGCATGACTCTGGGTGTGGGGCACAGGGATCAGCCCACTGCACATCTGATTTCAAACCTGGCCAAAAGACTAGGCAGGCCATGGTGGCCCCTCAGGGTTCCTAGGAGACCAGAGGTCTCTACATCACAACAGCTACCATCACAATAGGTCGGGGACAGAGGTGCCGGAAAAAGGAGCTTCTAGCCTGAACCTCAGCACACTGACAGAAAGAACAGCTCCATTCCTCGTTTCAGGAAGTGAAGGGAATGAAGAGAAACCAAGGAGGAGTAATATAGGGGCAGAACTAGGAGGTGCTAGCTGGGTGCAGTGGCTCATGTGTGTAATCTTAGAACTCTGGGAGGCCAAGGTGGTGGATCACTTGAGCTCAGGAGTTTGAGACCAGTCTGAGCAATAGTGAGACCCTGTCTCTACTAAAAAAATAGAAAGAAATTAGCTGGACAACTAAAAATATAGCTGGGCATGGTGGCACATGCCTGTAGTCCTAGCTACTTACGAGGCTGAGGCAGGAAGATACTGTGAGCCCAGGAGTTTGAGGTTGCTGTGAGCTAGGCTGATGCCACAGCACTCTAGCCCAGGCAAGAGAGTGGGACTCTGTCTCAAAAAAGAAAAGAAAAGAAAAGAATGAGATCCTGTCTCTGCTAAAAATAGAAAATTAGCCAGGTATCCTGGCAGGCACCTATATTCCCAGCTACTTGGGAGGCTGAGACAAGAAGATCACTTGAGCCCAGGAGTTTGAGGTTGCTGTAAGCTAGTCTGATGCCACTGCACTCTAGCTTGGGCAACAGAGCAAGACTTTGTCTCAAAAATAAATAAATAAATAATAAAAATAAGAACCAGGAGGTGCTATCCAGAAGGCCTCCTCCCTCAATCTCTTCATCCTCAGATATGGTTGTGGTAATGCCCCATTTTCCCACACCTCCCAGGCTTCCTCTGGGCTCAGCCAGCCAGCTTCCTGTCCCTTCTCCTTATCTTATGCCTTATCACCCTGGTTTGTCTATATCTGTTTGGGTTTTTTTTTTTAGACAGAGTCTCACTTTGTTGCCCGGCCTAGAATGCCATGGCATCAGCCTTGGTCACAGCAACCTCAAACTCCTGGGGCTCAAGCAATCCTTCTGCCTCAGCCTCCTGAGTAGCTGGGACTACAGGCATGCGCCACCATGCCTGGCTAATTTTTTCTATATATTTTTAGCTGTCCAAATAATTTCTTTCTATTTTTAGTAGAGACAGGGTCTTGCTCTTGCTCAGGCTGGTATATCTGTTCGTCTTTATCAATAAGCATGAATTATTATTCTAAGCAAGGCCTCCACTCATTCACTTGACAAGACATTTACTGAGTACTACTATGTACTAGACAGGAGTATAATCCTGCCCTCTTGAAGCATGTGTTATAAATGAGACATTTAGTATGTTAGACAATGATAAAAATAAACAGAGAAGGGGGCCAGTAGTTTTCTTTTGGAGGGGGTTGTAATTTAAAGTAGAATGATTCCACATGCAGAACTGTAAAAAAAATAAATAAATAAAAAAATAAAGTAGAATGATTAGAGCTCATGCCTGTAATCCTAGTACTCTGGGAGGCAGAGGCAGGAGGATGGCTTGAGCCCATGAGTTTGAGGTTGCTGTGAGCTAGGCTGATGCCACGGCACTCTAGTCTGGGCAACAGAGTGAGACTCTCTGATTGATAAATAAATAAATAAAGTAGAATGATTAGAGAAGGCACTATTAGGAAATAAGCAATTAAATAAAGACCTGAAGGATACGAGGGATTGGGCCATGCAGACATGTGGGGGAAGAGCATTCCTGCAAAGGGAACAGCAAATGCAAAGGTTCTTGTGGGAGAAACGGGGCTGGAGCACAGACAGGGAAGGAAAACAGAGGTAAGAGATGAGAAGAGAGTGAACAAGGACCGTTTGAAGAACTGTGGCTTTCACTATGGGTAACAAGGAGCCACTGGAGAGTTTCTAGCAGACAAGAGGTGTGATATGATCTACGTTTTGACATGATCACTCTATCTGCATAGGGCCTGGCATTTAGAAGGTGCTCAACACAGTGACGGGATGAAATTGAATAAAAACTAACCAGAGGGGGCCTGGCGCGGTGGCTCACGCCTGTAATCCTAGCTCTCTGGGAGGCCAAGGTGGGCGGATCATTTGAGCTCAGGAGTTCGAGACCAGCCTGAGCAAGAGCGAGACCCCATCTCTACTATAAATAGAAAGAAATTAATTGGCCAACTAATATATAGAGAAAAAAATTAGCCGGGCATGGTGGCGCATGCCTGTAGTCCCAGTTGCTTGGGAGGCTGAGGCAGCAGAATTGCTTGAGCCCAGGAGTTTGAGGTTGCTGTGAGCTAGGCTGACGCCACGGCACTCACTCTAGCCTGGGCAATAAAGTGAGACTCTGTCTCAAAAAAAAAAAAAAAAAACTAACCAGAAACCCCCACCACCTCTTGCAGTCCTGGGATGGGACAATTTGAGGCTAGAATAGTGGTGGTGGGACTCCTGATGGACTAGGAACTCAGAACTTCTCAGCTGGAAGGGGGCCCATTCCTCAGTCTAGGAGAGACAGAGAGAAGCACAGGTTCTCCCGCACACCTCGCTGACTTTATAAAGACTAAGAAACCAGAGCACAGAGATTTGTCCAAGGTCAGAAAGGGTCAGCGGCAAAGCAAAGGCAAACGGTTAATACAGAAACGTCCTTTCCCTTCTCTGCAGCAGCGTCAGAGACTCTCTGAGGTGCACATCCACGCTCCTGCAAAGCGTCAGTGGTGACTCACACCGATCCCAGGGGCCGCGACGCTGGCCCGGGTCCCCCGAGGGCGGGGGCCTATAGGGAGGAAGCGGCGGGGGGCGAAGGACGCGCGAACACAGGCAGTCAATGACAGGTGGGCAGCGCTGGAGCCCCATCTGGTATGCCCAGCGGACTCGCACCGCCTCCAGTTCACATCGATGCTAACATGAAACGCCACTGCTGACAGCTGCAGTTTGGGCGCCCCGGGCGAGTCAGACGCCCTCTGTAGGCCTCAGTTTCCTCACTTGTGAAAAGGGCCAGCGCCGCCCAGCATCCCCACTCCCTTCGTCACACCTCCGCGCTCGGCCGTCTAAGGCGCAGCGGAGGAGGCTGAGGGGGCACGCAGAAGGCCCAGAGGGGCGCACACCTTCCTCGCCCAGGTGCAGGGCCGCTCCGCGCCCCCACCCCCACCCAGGCAGGTGACGGGGAAAGGAGAGGGACCCCGACCCTACCGTAAACAGGCGGCGCCGCCGCGTGGGGCGACCCGAGCGCGCGCGTCCGCCCGGCGGGGCGGGGACTGATTTCGGGTCCGGGTCAGGTCAGGTCGGGGTCGCCACCTCCGGGTCCAGCGGCCCAGATGCCCAGACCCCCGTCGTTCCGCTCTCCGGGGCTGCTCGTCACCCGCGTCTCCCTCACCACCTGCTCACCTCACCGCAGCAAATGATGGCGGAGGAGGAGGATTTTGAAAGCCGGCAGTTTCTTTCCTCCGATTTGATTTGTCAGAGGCCTGGCGGGCCGGCCCCGCCCGCACGCGCGGCATGTCGGGTGTGGTAGTCCAGTGCGCGGCGCGGGACGCGGCGGGGCGCGCTCCCTGGACTACCCGTCCCATGGTGCTCCGAGTCCGAGCGCCACCGCCTCCCTGCTCGCCCTCCCTTTTAGGCTTCTGGCTCTTTCTCGCGGAAAGCGCAGGGCGGTGGTGAGCTGCGAGCGTCTGGGGAGACTACGAGTCCCCCAGGGCCTTGCGGCCGGGCGGCTCAGCCCTTCCGGGAAGGCTCCTATTCGCGCAGGTCCTTCTACCCAGGCCGGGGCTTCCGAAGGCGTGGCTGGGTCCCGTCAGTAAGATTTGGGCGTCCGTTCCTGAAAGAAAATACTCCCGGCCAGGCGCGGTCGCTCACACCTGTAATCTAGCACTCTGGGAGGCCGAGGCGGGTGGATCGTGTTAGTTCAGGAGTTCGAGACCAGCCTGAGCAAGAGCGAAAATAGAAAGAAATTAGCTGGACAGCTAAAAAATATATATACGAAAAATTAGCGGGCATGGTGGTGCATGCCTGTAGTCCCAGCCACTCGGAAGGCTGAGGCAGCAGGATCGCTTGAGCCCAGGAGTTTGAGGTTGCTGTGAGCTAGGCTGATGCCACCGCACTCACTCTAGCCTGGGCAACAGAGTGAGACTCTGTCTCAAAAAAGAAAAAATAAATAAATAAGAAAACACTCCCGGCCAAGCGCGGTGGCTCATGCCTGTAATCCTAGGTCTCTGGGAGGCCGAGGTGGGCGGATCCTTTGAGCTCAGGAGTTCGAGACCAGCCTGAGCAAGAGCGAGACCCCATCTCTACTATAAATAGAAAGAAATTAATTGGCCAACTAATATATATAGAAAAAATTAGCCGGG